>JANAVB010006993.1:10560890-10752871 GCA_029216955.1 Iris pallida | reverse complement strand
AAGCACGCGTAAAAGCTCACGAACTCAAGCAAGCCCCATCTCGGTTCAAGTCTCGATGAAATCCAACCATTCAAGAGCCAAACTTGCGTAAAATTGAAATCCCTACTACATGAAACTCTCCATTTTGGAAACAACCCAGTTTAGAAGATCAAAACCATGAAGATCTAAAATGCTAAAACTTAGATCTACATGAAACGAGCCATGGAATTCAAAAATGCTAAATACTAAAGTGACTTAGAATCTCATGAGGAAGACAATGGAACAACGAAATCTGAGTTCCTCCATGAAGCAAGTTGCACTTGCCTAAGCCTTTCTCTGGTCGATGGAGGGAGTTAATGGAGGAAGGAGAAGAGTAAATGAAGAGAGAGAATGGGTTGGTGGGTTAATAAATGGAGGGGATGGTAGGTAGGGGTTGGTCACATGCAGAAACCGAACCAAGCCAAACCAAGCAACCGAAATGCCAAAATAAACTATGAAATAAGACATGCAATATGAGTCAAAATACGTACACGTATACCAAAATACGTAATACGAACTAGGGTGTTACAACTCTACCCACCTTAAAAGAATTCGTCCTCAAAATTTAATTAAGATGCTAGAGAGGCAAGGACATGCTATACAATCACAGACAAGCTATACTAAGCAGTCTACCATGCAATCATTCATTCAAACAAGGAATCGAGAGCATAAGGCATAAGAAAGATATTATACCTTACGAGTCAAACAGGTCGGGATATCATGATCGGATATCATCCTCACGCTCCCACGTTGACTCACCGAAAGAGTGATGACCCCAAGCAACAGGGACTAACTTGATAGTCTTGTTCTTGAGTATCTTCTCTCTTGGTCCAATATGGGCACGGGTCTCTCCTCATACGAAAGGTTGGTACCAACAACCAATTCTGAATGATCAAGAACATGACTCAGATCCAGGATATACCATCACAATTGGGATACATGGAAGACATCATGCACCTTACGTAACGAGGGCGAAAGAGCGATACGATAGGACACATCTCCTACTCGCTCTAGAATGTCAAACGGTCCTATATACCTAGGACTAAGCTTTCCCCGTACGCCAAAACGAAAACGCCATGGGTAGGCGAGATACTCAGAAATACATGGTCTCCGACAGAAAACTCAAAGGGACGCGATGAGAATCGGCACATTGACGCTGGCGATCTTGTGCGACGCGAAGATGATGTCTAACTTTTCTGACCACTCAACTGTCTGAGTAATCATTTCCGGACCGAGCATCCGCTCTCTCCAACATTGTCCCATACTAGCGGGGATCTGCACTTCCTACCATAAAGTGCCTCGAATGGTACAATTTGGATACTGGCTTGGAAATGTTGTTGTACGAGAATTCCACCAGGTGCAGGTGATCCTCCCATGAACCACCGAAGTCGAGTATACAAGATCTCATCATATCTTCCAAGGTTCGTATGGTACGCTCTGACTGACCATCTATCTGCGGATGATAAGCTGAGCTGAATGGAGGTGAGTTCCCAAACTCTCTTGCAGACTGGGCCAAAAGTGCGACTTAAATATTGAATCCCTGTCTGGGGTGATACTGGCTGGTACACCGTGAAATCTGACGATCTGCTTGAGGTACATCTCTTCTAGCTGAGCCGTCGACTGACCAACTCTGAAAGGAAGAAAATGAGCCACCTTGATAAGTCTGTCGATTATAACCCAGATAGCATCTCTCCCAACTGGGGATCTAGGTAATCTCGTTACAAAATCCATGGTAATGTGCTCCCATTTCCATTCTGGGATCGGTAAAGGTGAAGAAGTCCATCCGGTTCTGATTTTATCTTTAACTTGTTGGCAAAACAAACACCGAGAGACAAATCGGGCTATCTCCCTCTTCATGCCATTCCACCAGAATGCTGTCAGATATTTCGGTACATCTTTGTACCACCGGGATGAATTGAATACTGAGAACTGTGAGCTTCTGCCATGATCTCCTTTCTGATATCACCACTAGGTACACAAAGACGCCTCCTATGCTGAAGTGTACCATCCTCATGGATACATAACTCTGGTCTTTGGCCCCTACACATTCTGCCCTAAGCCGATGAAGCTTACAATCCGCTGACTGAGCTAACTTGATCCTCTCAATTATACTGGACTGAACTTACATACTGGCCATCAATGCCACATTGGTAGGAAGGATAATTTCTATACCCATCTTCTGAAGATCTGCTAATAACTCTGGTTGTGCTGTTAGAAAATAAACTCTGGCTCTTCTGCTCAATGCATCTTCTACGTTGGCCTTTCCAGGATGATACTGCAAGTTGATGTCATAATCCACAAGTAGCTCTAGCCACCTCCTCTTACACATGTTAAGATCCTTCTGAGTGAACACATACTTCAGGCTCTTGTGGTCGGTAAAAATTTCTACCCTATCTCCATACAAGTAATGCCTCCACAGCTTAAGTGCAAACACTACTGCTGCCAGCTCCAAGTCGTAGATCGGGTAATTCTTCTCATGATCACGAAGCTGATGTGCCCTACTCGACGGCAGGCTACAGATCCCATGATGGGGCACCCAGATAACGGGATTGCCTGTAGCTGGAAAATTTTTTATGACTACTGGATTATTCTAGTTATTAGCCTTAATCAGTTTAAGTAGGTACCCCTGACCATGGTACTCAGGGGTCCCTGCCCTAGACATGATGCAAGACCATACTGGTTTACTTGTACAAACACAATCGTCCACAGTGTCCAGGCCATTCATTCTTGTCATGTCATTCTTGTCATGTCGTGCTAGCCATCGCAACAACTTTCAATAGTTCCTATCATGCATTACTTGTCATATCATGTTATGGCATGTTTACTTCATACCATGCCGTGTATAATTATCATTTCAAACATATTGAATAAATTCGTGATTATCAAGTTCAAGACAAAAGGCGTAAGGATATACAAGGGCAAAGGCTTACGCCATAGGGGCTCAAGTCTCTACGCACGTACTACTACGCTAGGCCATTGGGCCTCAAGCGTAAAGTGGCTTTACGCTAGCAAGAGCAAGGTGAGATAGCTCTACGTGAGCAAGGGTGCACGCGTGTAGGGTTTTATGCGAGCCAGGGCTTTACGCTAGCAAGCCGTAGGCAAGCGAGGCTCTATGCGGATGAAACTCTACGCGAGCTAGCTCTACGCGAGGAAACACTCGAGCAAGACTCTACGCACGCGAGAGTCTGCTCGAGCCAGAGTCTACGCGAGCACGATTCTACGCGAGCACGATTCTATGCGAGCATGATTCTACGCGAGCGGGAGGTCCCCGAGCGTAAAGTTCGAATGAACTTGGCGTAGAACGGAGTACGCTGGCACGCAAATGCGTGTGCGTAAAAGGCTGAATAATACGCTGTCACGTAAAACGTAGGCGTAAAGGCTAAAACACTACGCTAACTTGTTAGAACGTGTGCGTAAAACTTCATCTTCTCCCCTTGGCCAAGAGCAAGCACGCGTAAAAGCTCACGAACTCAAGCAAGCGCCATCTCGGTCAAGTCTCGATAAAATCCAACCATTCAAGAGCCAAACTTGCGTAAAATCGAAATCCCTACTACATGAAACTCTCTATTTTGGAAACAACCCAGTTTTAGAAGATCAAAACCATGAAGATCTAAATGCTAAAACTTAGATCTACATGAAACGAGCCATGGAATTCGAAAATGCTAAATACTAAAGTGACTTAGAATCTCATGAGAAAGATAATGGAACAACAAAATATGAGTTCCATAAAGCAAGTTGCACTTGCCTAAGCCTCTCTCTGGTCGGTGGAGAGAGTTAATAGAGGAAGGAGAAGAGTAAATAAAGGAGTGAATGAAGAGAAAGAATGGGTAGGTGGGTTAATAAATAGAGGGGATGGTAGGTAGGGGTTGGTCCACATGCAGAAACTGAACCAAGCCGAACCAAGCAACCGAAATGCCAAAATAAACCATGAAATGAGACATGCAATATGAGTCAAATACGTACACGTATACCAAAATACGTAATATGAACTATGGGTGTTACAATATTCAATTTGAGGGACAAGCCTATTGGGGCTAGTAAGAATCGGTGGTTGACTGAGGATGAGTATGATGCCGCGCACCGATATGTATTGTTAAATTGTGACATACAGGAAGTGAGAGATTTAGAGAAGTAAGTGACTACACCTCGTTATAATCTCTAATTTGGTGAAGTAAGTGACTACACTTATTTTTATTCTCTCTAACAGTGTATTAGAGATGAAGTCAAAATAAGGACACCCAATATTACCGATGAGGGACTTCAAAGAGAGGTTGATTGTACCTTTTCGACATGGTTTCAAGTAACTGAGATAATATGTTATACGGCTAACATTAAAATATATACAAGTAAAACATTTAAATTATCATTATTTGTTTGCAGGTTTTATTGCCTGAAACAACACTCACAAATGAGAGCATTCGTTATTTGGCATTGGGACCGAAGAAGCATGCGAAGACTTGGCCAGGCTATGCCGTTAATGGCTTCAAGTTTCAGGCAACTCAGCATGCTATAAATTTCGAATTTGTAAATGTCAACTTCAGTATTAAGGATTCTGGTGTGTTTGCATAAGAGGCACCATCTATGACGACGAGCCAGACTTTGACTATTATGGAGTGCTTCGGGATATTGTAGATTTATAATATAGTCTCCCATATGATATGCATATTGTGATGTTCAAATGTGAGTCGTTCGATACGACACCAAATATCGGTTGGAGAATCGATAAACAATTTGGATTCGTCGATATAAATCATCGCATGAGATATAGAGGGTCCGACATGTTTGCGATAGCAAGTCAGGCTGTTCAAGTCTATAACAAGCTACCCAAGGCGTCGTAGAGATCGATTTGATTGGTGGGCAGTATGCAAGATTAAATCTAGAAATACATTCAACATTGGAGACCCAGCATAGGAGGCCAGCAGGGGCGTGCTTCGCCATGACAGTTGAGCCCACTCAGGCAATAGCAGCGCAAATAACAGGTTCCGATATTTCGAATCTCCTTTCCGCATTTGCCTTCTTATAAACTGTCTTGAACTTCGATTCTATCTGTTCTTTGATCGTTGGATGAAATTTTTTCTTGTAATGTGATTTTCTTCTAAGATAAGTCGTATGGGCTAGGTCACCTCGATTATAAGATTTAATTAGAATGCTCTAGGGTCATGCTAGCAGCATAGCGAGGACATATAGTCGGATTATGGTCGTATTTCTTGGGTGTGGGAATTTAAGGTTTTCGCTGCCAAGCATGCGACAATACGAAAATTTTAAATACCGTAATTCTAGATGTATGTACCATAGTTGAGGACTCTGTGATTATCGTAGCCTTGCTCACTGGCATGACGGAGATTCTGAGTATCATGATGATTGGACAGACGCATACGATTATGATTTGCATGATTTTTGTTTTACTTGTTTTAATTTTTGAGGATGAATTTTTAAGGTGGATAGACTTGTAGCACCCAGTTTCTATTTGAGTGTAATTTAAATTTTATAATTTTAGTCATTTAATTCATGCTTTGATTTTTGAGATTTTAATCATTTAAATTTTAAGCCATGACTTGTGATTTTGATATTTACTATTGTTTGGTTTTAATTTCGAGGACGAAATTTTTTTAAGGTGGATAGACTTGTCACCCTCACTTTTTTCAGTTAGGGGTAAAATGATAATTTTCCATTTTATAATATTTTTGGGAATTTTATTTCATGAATATTATTATTTAATTATTATAGGAGTCGGGTTCGAATTTCATTGCATTCCGAGGTAATTCGGGACCCCGGTGAATTTCGACTTGAGCCGTAATTAGCATGTTATTTAACCATGGCCCACCACACTAAAATTTTAGGTTTAGGAGTTTGGACTAGTCCCCCATGAGTAATTAAGTTTAATTATGATTTTATTTATTTTTAGCAACTTCCGAAACCCATTTTTGAATTTATTTTGCATTAGGCTTAGGGAGGGGCAAACTTGTAATTACAAGTGCCCCTACCCCTTGGCACCATGGCTGGTCATATAGTCCCCCTCCACCCTTCTCTTCTTCTTCACTAAGTCTTCTTTTCTCTCTTCATTTCTTTTCTTCCAACTCTTCTTCTTCCTCCAAATCTCCATTTAGGTATGATTATTAAACCCTCTTTAATTCCTCATTTGTATTTATTCCTTCACATAAATTAGAGAGGGGACCATTCTCTACAAGTTGACCCTAGATTTTTTAGGTTCCCCTAAAATCTAGTTTAAGGATTAATTATGGTTTTATTCTTTTTAGAGTGGTATATATATATATATATTTTTTTTTAATATATATATATATATATATATATATATTATATATATATATATATATATATATATATACATGGTATTATGTGTGTGTATTTATTATGTATTGTGTGTGTGTAGAGGAGAGTGATAGTTGTGTCATGATGTCATGAGAGTGTGTCCATGTGTGGGTGAGAGTGTCTATATATATAGATACATATGTTGTGTTTGTGTGTATATATATAATATATATATATCTATATATATATAATATATATATATAATATATATATATATATATAATATATGTGTGTGTGTGTGTAGATATATACATGTGTGTGGTCATACATATATGTGTGTGTGTATTTGTGAGTATAGAGAGGAGAGGGAATGATAATTAGATGTGGTGAGTGATATATATATTAGAGAATTAGAGAAGGATTTTAGAAGAGATTAGAGGGGTTTTTAGAGTGATTTAGAGAGGAAAGTAGAGGGAGAATGATGGAGGATTTGTAGGGGAAAGGGGGAGCACCCACAGCAGCTAGGGGGCTGTTTTCTACCCTAAACAGCCCCCTAACAGCAGCAAGAACAGCAGCAGTAGCAGGCAACAGTAGCAGCAACAATAGGCAAAACCCCCCTTTTTAACCCCCTATTCGACCCGTATATACCCCACTATACCTATATATATATACATATATATACCCTATTATTAGCTCTATATAACCCTAATAAACCCACTAGAATAGCCCCCTAAGTTGGTCCTAAGAGGGTGTGAAAAGTGAGAGTTGAATGAGTGAATGAGAGGGTAAAAGGTTAAGTTAGGATTTTTTTTTTGGGTGAAATTGAGTTTCGTGATTCGGAACGCGTTGAAACTTGGAGGAGACTTAGGTAATGTGATTTAGATTTTGTAGGTAGGCTTCGGAGTTGGAATCGGGATTGCGTGGGCTTGGGGAGACGGTATCGTACCGCACCATCCCGTATCTTAAAATGTTCAAGATAACGGGTAAACGGGCGATTCGGACCGTAAGATGGACTAGATGTCCACTTTACTTAGGTATCTTGGTAGTAATGTATGTATAGGCTAGTACCTTACTACCCTAGGGAGCTCGGGTCAAAATACCAAGCGCAGGTAGGCTAACTTGATAGTTGCCTAAGCTAGAATTTTACCCTTTTAAGGATAAAATAGGATATTGGCCTACGGCCAAGATATGAGTTTCAAAGTCCAAGATGGACTTGGATATGGGTTGTAGAGGTTGGTAATAGTTAAAATAGTCGTCTAGACCTAGTCTTGACCCAGTTGACCATGGTTGACTTTTTAGACCAAAAGTCAACTATGGGTCAACACTTTACCCAAATTAGTCCCAATTTCATTAGACTTGTATAGTTGACCAAAAGTCAACTATTAGTCACCATTGACCTAGGGTTGACCAGGGTTGACCTAAAGTTGACTAGAGTTGACCAGGGTTGACCAGTTGACCAAAAGTCAACTGTATGCCAACTCTTGATCCCGTTTGACTTTCTTCGACTTGTTTTGACCCGTGATGACTGGTATGACCTAGGATTGACTTGGTTAGGCTTAGATTGATATAACTTCATTTGACCTAGATTGACTTGACAGGACTTAGTGTGACTCAGTGAGACCTAGTTTGACCTAGATTGTATATCATTCATTGTAAATATTCCTAAACTTTTTAAACCTAAATTAACTTACAGTATCTCATATTTAGGTCTTCTGATACCGCTCTGAGCATTGATATACCATACAGCTCAGGACAGCAGGCGAGTACATTTACTGATAGTTTTTATTGTCTTGATATCTGCTATATCCGATTCAGTTGTAGTGTCTTACTCGATTCCAGTCATGATAGTTCACGGACTAGTATATGTTGGATCTTGACATGAGATGTTGTTCCTGGATTTTCTTAGTATATATGTACATTCCCTGTCTTGTTTTCTGTACTTGTATAGACACCGATTCCTGAGAGGGAGTAGCTATCCTCTCAGGTAATCCCGTGTCATGACGTGTCATGTCCAGGTCCATTATACTACTCGGGGATGGAGAATTATTAGGGGTTATGTGATCAAAGCCCCATGTTGCTATTTTGCTTGCGCCACCCTTACCTACGTAGGGTGTAGCAGATACCTCCATGTCCATGTTATCCAGGTTGGCCGGCATGACTTTCCGTTGAGGTCACCGCGGATTGCTGGGCCAAGTGGATAATCCTACCATGATTCCTTTGCCGATCACATAACGCTCTAATAATTCAAGGCACATTTTATATTTACTTTATCTTATCATATATCCTGCTCTGTTCTACATTCAGTATTTTCTCACCATGCTATGATATTCAGTTACTCACATGTTTTACATGCCTCTATGATGTACCTTGATTTGGAGACTAAGTTCTGCTGGAGAAGGGTTACAACCCCGGTCCTTGTTTGGTTTAAGGGTTGTAACTCAGCTTTTGAACGGTTCCCAAGTCTTCATATATCTTTGTCTTGTATTTCATTATACTGTCTCTTATAGAATTTGTCAATTCACATGAAACTGCTGTTAGTCCTTGTACTTGCTCATTTTCCTGACAGGATACCGTTATGATATATTACAGATGACTCGGAGGCGGACTGCTCGACCTATTATGGGCTCGAGTTAGATGGAGTAGCCTTGGACCGTGGCCTATAGTAGAGCCACTAGATTTATACTTCCAGAGTAGTGTAGGTTAGCTAGGTTTGACTGGACTGCGATCCAACTAGCTTTATCAGAGTGTAGCTTTCTATGTTATGTTTTGAGACCCTGTGATATTGTATGTATCTGGGCTTGTGTTGGACACTAGACTTATTCCTTTTCATCTATAATATATTATCCTTCTGTGCTATTTACCTTAGTTTTATTCTGTGATTGAGACTGTATTGCTACGTTACCTCCACTCGGAGTGTATATACTATACAGGTACCTTTATACTGTTAGTCGTAGTATTTACAGACCTTATATACAGCATTCTACCGCCGATACTACGGCGCAGGCTGGACGTACCTACTTCTCGTACCCCTAATCAGGGTGCGGGTCGTGACAGATGTACCGCAGAGTCTGGAGTTGGAGGAGGTCCCGAAAGGTCTGTGGTGACTTCTGCAGCAAGCCAGTTCTTTGACATAGTGCTGACTTGGTACCGTACGGATCCGCGTGCGTCAGTGAGAGGTATATCATGAGAGGACTTCAGAAAACTCTTTAAGGAGAAGTTCTACCCAGATGTAGCCTTGACAGCTCTGGAGGGGCAGTTTGCTAGTCTGGTGCAGGATAACTCATCGGTGGACGAGTACGCAGCGGAGTTCTTCCGCCTGAGCAGGTTCGCACCCAGTTTGGTTCAGGATGAGGGGTACAAGGCCCGGAAGTTCAGGAGGGGTCTCATTCATGCAGTGCGCACTCGCACATCAGGGCGACGAGACGCGACCTTTGAGCAGATCTTGATGGATGCTCAGATTACAGAGGAGGACTTCGGCCTGAAGCGAAGAGAAGCAGTAACGCTATTGGAGCTAGTTCGAGTGCAGGGCCAGCAAAGCGCCCACATTTCCAGCAGAGGCAGTTCCAGCAGCAGCAGTCTCAGTTGCAGATCCAGCAGGAACCGGCGCGTGCCCAACAGCATCAGGGTCAGGGTAGGGACAGAGGCCAGCTACACAGCAACTTCTGCGGGAAGCCAGGGCACACTAGAGAGGTGTGCAAAGAGATTGGGCATCTGCTTATACTGTGGGGCGTCCGATCACCAGCTGAAGGACTGCCGTATTCGAGGAGTCCGAGGAGTCCAGGACAGAGCACAGCCGGCCAGAGGACCAGTGGTTCAGCAGAGAGGTCCTCCACTTCAGACGCAGCAGCAGCATTTCCAGCAGCACCAAAGGGGAGCCCCTGCGGGTAGAGTGTTTACCCTGATAGCAGAGAGGAGGCAGAGCCAGTAGGCGATGTAGTGGCAGGTCATGTTCTTCTCGATTCATTTCCTGCATTTACCTTATTTGATTCCGGTGCCTCGCATAGCTTTGTGTCTGTCTCCTTTGCTCTGAGACACAATATTATTGCTGAACCCTTGGGTAGACTTGCAAGATATTAACCGGGGGAGGCATCATCCTGGTCAACAATATCTGCAAGGGCGGAGAGTTACTGTAGGAGGCCGAGTTTTGGGTGCGTACTTGCTCGTAATGCCCCTTCCGAGGTACGATGTGGTACTCGAAATGGATTGGTTGAGCATGCACCATGCTACTATAGATTGTAGAGGTGGTAGGATTTTGTTTAGGCTGCCGGGATAGCCAGAGGTTGTGTTTTCTAGAGGAGCAGCTAAGCCGGTAGATGGGTTCTGCGGAGCTTTACTAGCGGGGCAGGCATTGCCGCATCCATTGATTGCTGATTTCATGGATGTTTTTCTCGAAGAGTTGCCTAGGATGCCGCCGGATAGAGACGTTGAGTTCTCTATAGACTTAGTGCCAGGTGCTGAGCCCATTTTACAGCACGTCTATAGAGTCAACAACAGCGAGTTGGCGGAGCTGAAGAAGCAGGTCGACGAGCTGCAGGTCAAGGGATTCATTAGATCCAGTTCATCGCCTTGGGGAGCGCCAATCCTGTTTGTGCCGAAGAAGGATGGTACGATATGTATGTGTATCGATTACAGGACGCTCAACAACCTTACTATCAAGAATAAGTACCCATTGCCGAGGATCGATGACTTGTTCGATCAGTTGAACGACGCCAAGGTAGTTTTCAAAGGATAGATCTGAGATCCGGCTATCATTAGCTGAAGGTGAAGAAGGAAGACGTTTCGAAGACAGCTTTTCGGACTCGGTACGGCCAGTACGAGTTCACAGTGATGCTATTTGGGTTGACCAACGCCCCTGCTGTGTTCATGAACTTGATGAACATGGTATTCCATCAGTACCTTGACAAGTTCGTGGTGGTCTTCATAGACGACATCCTGGTTTACTCGAAGACTGCCAGAGGAGCACGAGGAGCATCTGAGGATTGTGCTCGAGACCTTGAGAAAGGAGCAGTTGTATGGGAAGTTGTCGAAGTGTGAGTTTTCCTGGACCAGGTTGAGTTCTTGGGTCATAGTGTGACCGAGCACGGGATCTCAGTAGATCAGAGGAAGATTGCTGTGGTAGAGTCTTGGTCTACGCCCAGTACAGTTGCCGAGATTCGGAGCTTTCTGGGGTTGGCCGGCTACTATCGGAAGTTCGTCCAGGATTTCTCGCGGATCGCGGAGCCGATGACTAGACTCACCAGGAAGGACGTGGAGTTCGTATGGACTGAGGAGTGTCAGGCCGCCTTCGATGAGCTGAAGAAGAGGTTGACATTAGCTCTTATCTTGACATTGCCGTCTGGGACCGGTGGTTTCTCGATTTACAGTGACGCTTCTGGCCGGGGTCTGGGTTGTGTACTTCAGCAGCACGGGAAGGTGATTGCCTATGCATCTATGTAGTTACGTCCTCATGAGAAGAACTACCCGACTCACGATTTGGAGTTAGCCGCTGTCATCTTTGCCCTGAAGTTGTGGAATACTATCTGTACGAAGAGCGGGTTGAGATCTTTACTGACCACAAGAGCTTGAAGTACGTGTTCACTCAAGGAACTGAACATGAGGCAGAGACGTTGGCTAGAGCTGATAAAGGACTTTGATATCGCCTTGCAGTACCATCCAGGGAAGGCCAACGTAGTCGCAGATGCCTTGAGCAGGTATCCAGTGGCTATGTATCTGACATGAGACCCTCATCTTTTGGCCGACCTGGACAGTTTGGAAATCGAGGTGATTATTCCAGGCATGGAGGTATAGATGTGGGGCTTACAGATTCAGTCTGAGTTGATGGACAGGGTCAGATCAGCACAGTTTGATGATGTTGTCCTGAGGTGCATCAGGGAGCAGGTGCAGGCAGGATTGCTTGATGATTTCTCCATTGCCGAAGATGGGTCGCTGCGGCACGGTGCTAGACTGTGCGTTTCGAGTGGAGAGCTTCGGGAGGAGGTTCTTCAGGAGGCTCATCGCTCTCAGTACTCTATACATCCTGGTGCCAACAAGATGTACAGAGATCTGAGAGAGCACGTTTGGTGGTACGGCATGAAGCGCGAGGTGGCTCAGTTCGTATCTCGCTGCTTAGTTTGTCAGCAGGTGAATGCCGAGAGGCAGAGGCCTGGTGGATTGCTACAGCCACTACCCATCCCTGAGTGGAAGTGGGAGCACATCACCATGGACTTGTGTCCGAACTTCCCCGATCTCCAGGAGGGAAAGATGCGATTTGGGTCATAGTTGATAGATTGACCAAATCGGCCTACTTTTTGCCTTTCAAGGTGGGATTGTCTAAGAAGAGGTTGGCAGAGCTGTATGTTCGTCAGATCGTGCGATTGCATGGGGTTCCTGTGAGCATAGTTTCAGATCGAGATAGCCGTTTCACTTCCCACTTCTGGAGGAGTTTGTAGGGTAGCTTGGACACCTCGCTCAACTTCAGTACTGCTTATCACCCCCAGACAGACGGGCAGTCGGAGAGCACTATCCAGACTTTGGAGGATATGCTTCGCACGTGTGTGCTAGATCTCGAGGGTTCTTGGGAGGATCATCTTCACATGGTAGAGTTTGCTTACAACAACAGCTACCAGGCCAGTATTGAGATGTCTCCATTCGAGGCTCTCTACGGGCGGAGATACCGTACTCCCTTGTCATGGGACGATGTTGGCGAGAGGGTGCTGCTTGGACCAGAGATGGTGGTGGATGCAGCTGAGTAGGTCCGGCATATTAGAGACAAACTTCGGGTGGCTCATGATAGGTAGCGGCATTGGGCCGATAGCCACCGGAGACTGTTAGAGTTCGAGGTTAGTTTCAGTTCCTGTTTGAGATTGTTTGTGATTTGTCTGTCCTGTGTGCTGAGTTTTTTTATGTCTAGGCTGGTGCTTTGGTGTTCCTGAAGATTTCTCCGACACGGGGCACGATTCGCTTTGGCGGGGGCGGGAAGCTTAGTCTGTGCTACATCGGACCTTTCACCATTCTTGAGAGGGTCGGTGCAGTGGCTTACCAGCTAGACTTGCCGCCTACGCTAGAGGGGGTACACAACGTGTTCCATGTGTCGCAGCTGAGACGGTACGTGGCGGACCCCAGCCATGTATTGGATCATTCAGCGATCGAGGTGGGGCCTACTCTTCACTATCCAGAGCAGCCAGTTGAGATTCTAGATCGTAGGGAGAAGGTGCTCCGGAACCAGGTTATACCCTTGGTTCGCGTTGCTTGGAGGCATCACTCTCCAGGTGAGTCTACCTGGGAGAGAGAGGACGACATGAGGGAGCGTTTCCCTTATCTCTTCGAGCCCTGAGGTATAATTTCTGTTTCTGCATTGTGATTCATTGTATGTTTGTTTAATTTTGAGGACAAATTTTTTTAAGGTGGATAGATTTGTCATCCCCAGTTTTCATGAACATGGTATTTTGGTAATTTTCCACTTTAAAAATTATTTTGGAATTATTTATTTATTTATCGTATTATTTTGGGGTTATTTGAATCGGGTTCGAATTCAACTCATTCCGACTTGTTTTGACTTGTTTCGGGGACCCGGGGTAGTTTTGACTTTAGCGGGCCCACACACTAGCTAGCTATGGCCCACAATATTACCATCAAAAGTTAGAGGGATTAATCATGACCCTATGGATTAGGTTAGACCTAATTAGAACTTTAGATTTACATTTTTAACCCCCAAACCTTAAGCAAACTTGTAAAGAGCTAATAAAACAATAGAGGGGCAAACTTGTAATTAGGAAAAGGGGGTTTGGAGCCTAGTGTGGCCGGCCACATGTAGGGGTGGGGAGGAGAGAGAAAATTACTTTCATTGTTCTTATCCACTTCTTCTTCTTCTTCTTCTTCTTCTCCAAAGGTTCTTCCCATTTCTTGAGAGCTCCACCATTGTTCCATCTCCAAAAATAGGTAAACCCTTCTCTAAAAATAGTTTCTATTTCATGTAGAATGGTTAGGAACCCATAGAAATGTGTCCCATGGTTGTGTCTCCATTAGAGACTATTTTTTGTCCTTTTGGACATTTTTAGAGGTATCCAATATGTAGGATTGTGTCCTAATAGGAAAACCCCCTATTTGGACACATGAATATTGTTGTGCATTGATTTTGGGTGTGTTCTATATTTATTTCAGAATTTTATGTGTGTGGGAATGATTTTCTTAATGTATTCCTATAATCTATATATATATATATATATATATATATATATATTATATATATATATATATATAGATATCTATTATATTTTTTTTATATATATATATATATATATATATATATATATAATATATATTATATATATTTTTTTTTATATATATATATATATAATATATATATATATATATATATATAATATATATATATATATATATATATATATATAAAAATTATATATATATAATATAAAAATATATATATATATATATATATATATATATATATATATATATTTTTTTTAATATATATATATATATATATATATATATATATATATTATCTATATATATATATATATATAGATAATATATATATATATATATATATATATATATATATATATATATATATATATATATATATATATATATATATATATATATATATATAAGATATATATATATATATAATATATATATATATTATATATATAATATATATATATAATATATATATATATATATGGAGGATTATTTATGTGGATATATTATGTGTGTGTGTGGCTTGTGTTGGTTGGGAGGGACTTGATAGGTTCGGCCGTAGAGAGAAGCAATGGGATTTGTGTGTGTGTGGTTGTTAGTGAAGGAAGGGTGTTTGAGATGGTTGTGTGTGAGAGATGTGTGAAGTAGAGGAGTTTAAGAGAGTGGTAGTGAGTGGAGTGTTTAGGAGGGGAGGAAACCAATAGGGCAGCCCCTTTGGGACAGCACTTATATATATATATATATATATATATATATATATATATATATATTATATATATATATATATATATATATATATATATATATATATATAGAGGATTATTTATGTGGATATATTATGTGTTGTGTGTGGCTTGTGTTGGTTGGGAGGGACTTGATAGGTTCGGCCATAGAGAGAAGCAATGGGATATGTGTGTGTGTGGTTGTTAGTGAAGGAAGGGTGTTTGAGATGGTTGTGTGTGAGAGATGTGTGAAGTAGAGGAGTTTAAGAGAGTGGTAGTGAGTGGAGTGTTTAGGAGGGGAGGAAACCAATAGGGCAGCCCCTATGGGACAGCACTTGGCTGTCCCATTTCCCCCAAAACAGCCCATGTTTAGCCCCAAAACCCCCCCCACAAATTTAGTCCAAAACAGCCCCCATCTCCCCACCTAAGTGCTGTCTACTTTGGACCTCAATTCAGTCCACATTTTAGCCCATTGATAGTTGTCCTAAACACCATTATTTCTGTCCAATTTCAGTCCAAATAACAGCCCATAAACCCACCAAATTTAGTCCCCCAAGTCCCCCAAAACCTGTCCATATTTTGCTTGTGTGTGTATGAGTGTTTGTGAGTTTTGTGTGTGTGTGAGAGAGCCTACAAGTGAGTGGTTAGTAACCTATAGTATATCCTATAGCTAAACTAATAGGAAACCTATAAGAGAGCCTATGAGAGTGAGATATAGGAGTGTATCATGAGAGTGGGTTGTGTGTAGATGAGTGTGGTAGAGAAGAGGGTAAAATTCATGAGATAGAGTAGGTAATAGGGTAAATCAATACCCCGTATCCTAACATAACCTAGATACCTAGGATACCCATTTTTCTTGGTAGGTAAACCTTAGATGGGTTGATATCTAGCTACCCTAAGGAGCCTAGGCTAGTACCATGGGTATTTGCGGGGTTTTCTTGGTATTGGACAAGGTATCGGAATTTACCTTAAAGGGTAAATGCTAGTTTTGCCTAGAAATAGGATATTGGTGTTAGAAGTCTAAGATGGAGTTAGAACTTGATTCCCGTGGTTGGTAATGATCAAATATGGTACTCATAGACTAGTTTTGACGTCGATTGACCTTTTTGATCAAAAGTCAACAAAAGTCAACCGAGAGTCAAACTTAGTCTTTAAGCGACCCGATTTGACCGAAACCAATCCAGAGTTGACCAGTTGACTGAAAGTCAACAGTTGGTCAACATTAGACTAGTTTGACCTAGGGTTAACCTAGAGTTGACTTCCAGTGACCTAGTATGACCTAGTATGAACCATTATGGCCTAGTATGACTCAGTTTGACCTAGATTGACCTAGTTTTGACTTAGACTTGCATTCATGGATTATATTAGTTTCATTTTTCAGTATTAAGCCCTGTTTGACTCATAGTATCTTATTTTAGGTCTGTGATCACTCTGAGCGTCTGTTCACCCTATCAGCTCAGGACCACAGGCGAGTACATTCACTGATAGTTTTTATTGTCTTGATATCTACTATATCCGATTCAGTCGTAGTGTTTACTTGATTCCTGACACGACGTTTCACGGACTAGTATACGTCGGATCCTGTCATGAGATGTTATTCCTAGACTCTCTTGGTATATGAGTATGTGATATTCCTGTGTTTCTGTACTTATATAGACACTGATTTGGGAGTGGGCTGGCCCCCTGCTCTTGAACCCCATGTCATGACGTGCCATGTCCGAATCCGTGATACTATTCGGGGATGGAAGAATTATTATGGGTTATGTGATCAAAACCTTCCTGTAACTATATTTTGCTAGCGTCACCTTCACCTCACGTAGGGTGTTGCAGACACCCCATTACCAGTTATCCAGGTTGGATTGCATAACTCTCCGTTGAGTACACCGCGGATTGTCGGGCCAAGTGGATAACCATCTCTTGCTTCCCTAGCCGATCACATATCGCTCTAATAGTTCAAATCACCTTTTTACATTTATTGTCATATCTTATATTCCAGTTCACCTTTACTTTCTGTACTTTTACCATGCTATGATTCCTTTCTCACATGCTCTATCTGTCTTTTATACTGTACCATGATTTGAGACCAAGATCTGTTTGGAAGAACGGTTACAACTCCGGTCCTTGTTTGGTTCAAGGGTTGTAACTCGGCTTTCAAATGGTTCCCAAGTCGCATATATCTTTTGTCTTGTATTTTATTATTACTGTCTCTTATAGTATTTCCCAATTCATATGGAACTGCTGTTGGAGTTTGTACTTGCTCATTTTCCTGACAGGATAACGTTGACAAATTTTACAGATGACTCTGAGACTGACTGCCCGACCTACTATAGGGTTGAGTCTAATGGACTAGATTTAGACCGTGGCTTATTGGTAGAGCCACTGGACTTTGCTCACCCTGAGTAGCATAGTTTAGTTAGGTTTACTTGGCCTGCGAGCCAGCTAGTACATTTCAGTTAGTAGTATCTTTATACTTATACTATCTGAGACTCTGGATGTTGTGTTAGCTCCGACTTGTGGATTTTGGACTCGTTTCCTGTTTATCTATCGTATCTCTTTTCATGCTATCTACCTTAGTTTTGATTATGTGATTGAGACTGTATTGCTATGTCACCTCCATTCGGAGTGTATATACTGTACAGGTACATATATTTGTTTTAGTCGTAGTATTTATAAACCCTATATACAGCATTCTACCGCTGATACTGCGGCGTAGGCTGGATGTAACCACGTGCTCGTGTCCCTCTTCTGGGTGTGGGTCGTGACACGTTTTTGTGGTGGCCCATGCAGGTCAGTGTCACAACTAGTGCGAACTCGTAATGGTGCTCGACTTAGAGTGCTGATTACGAGCCTGCAGATAGGATATACGATCTAGGGTATGATAGGAGTTACTCAATCACATGCTAGGAAATTTCTGATCTTTTGATTACCATGACAGCTCTTTTGCATTGAATTTAATTGTCCGTCTTTGATATTCCTATCATGTGCTATATTGATTCTTGTTTCAATCTATCCTCAGGATGACGATCACTCGCTCTCAGGCAGCGGGTTCTAGCGCTGTACCGGAGAGGCCCGATCCGGCAGGTCTTCCACCTCCGGTTGCGGGAGTAGTAGTGGCAGATCCGGAAGGTCTTTCACCACCGGCTGCAGGAGTAGCAGTGGCAGTCCCAGGAGGTCTTCTACCTCCGGCAGCGGGAGCTACAGCTGAGGGAGCTGCTATCTCAGTTCCTGCCCTTCCGGCGGGAGCAGCAGCAGCGACGGTTCCAGGAGGTCTTCCACCTCCAGCAGCGGCACCATCTATGGTTATTCCTGATGTTCTTCCACCGCCGCCTCCAATACCGGCAGATGCTCAGGAGATGATGGTCCTTCTGCAGCAGATGTTGCAGACGCAGAGAGCACAGACAGAGGCACAACACCGTCAGGCAGAGGTGCTGCGACAGACGATGGAGAACTCATATCAGTTAGCTATGGCAGCAGTCGAGAGAGGTGCACCGGCTACAGTTCAGGGAGCACCATCACAGCAGCAGGGCCAGGGGAGGCCCGGTACGCATCTCGACTTCAGGAAGATGAACCCGCGGGATTTCAAGGGTATCGAAGGTATCCTATACGCGGACGATTGGCTAGAGGATGTCCAGCGGAGTCTGGAGTTGGCGGAGGTCCCGAGAGGCCTGTGGGTGACTTCTGCAGCGAGCCAGTTCTTTGACATAGCGCTGACTTGGTACCGCACGGATCCGCGTGCGTCAGTGAGAGGTATATCTTGGGAGGACTTCAGGAAACTCTTTAAGGTAAAGTTCTACCCAGATGTAGCATTGACAGCTCTGGAGGGGCAGTTTGCTAGTCTGGTGCAGGGGAACTCGTTGGTGGACGAGTACGCAGCAGAGTTCTTCCGCCTGAGCAGGTTCGTACCCAGTTTGGTTCAGGATAAAGGGTACAAGGCCTAGAAGTTCAGGAGGGGTCTCATTCATGCAGTGCGCACTCGCACATTTGGGCGACGAGATGCGACCTTTGAGCAGATCTTGATGGAGGCTCAGATTGCAGAGGAGGACTTCGGCCTGAAGCCGAAGAGGAGCAGTGACGCTATTGGAGCTAGTTCGAGTGCTGGGCCAGCAAAGCGCCCATATTTCCAGCAGAGGCAGTTCCAGCAGCAGCAGCAGCCTCAGTTGCAGATCCAGCAGGCACCGGCGCGTGCCCAGCAGCATCAGGGTTAGGGTCAGGGTCAGAGGCCAGCTACACAGTGCAACTTCTGTGGGAAGCCATGGCACACTAGAGAGGTGTATAGGAAGAGATTGGGCGTCTGCTTATACTGTGGGGCGTCCGATCACCAGCTGAAGGACTGCCGTATTCGAGGAGTCCAAGGAGTCCAGGACAGAGCATAGCCGGCCAGAGGACCAGTGGTTCAGCAGAGAGGTCCTCCACTTCAGACGCAGCAACAGCATTTCCAGCAGCACCACAGGGAGCCCCTGCGGGCAGAGTGTTTACCCTGACAGCAGATGAGGAGGCAGAGCCAGTAGGCGATATAGTGGCAGGTCATGTTCTTCTCGATTCATTTCCTGCATTTACCTTATTTGATTCCGGTGCCTCGCATAGCTTTGTGTCTGTCTCCTTTGCTCTGAGACACAATATTATTGCTGAACCCTTGGGTAGGACTTGCAAGATATTGACCGGGGGAGGCATCATCATGGTCAACAATATCTACAAGGGGCGAAGAGTTACTGTAGGAGGCCGAGTTTTGGGTGCGTGCTTGCTCGTAATGCCCCTTCCGAGGTACGATGTGGTACTCGGAATGGATTGGTTGAGCATGCACCATGCTACTATAGATTGTAGAGGTGGTAGGATTTTATTTAGGCCGCCGGGAGAGCCAGAGGTTGTGTTTTCCAGAGGAGCAGCTGAGCCGGTAGATGGGTTCTGCGGAGCTTTACTGGCGGGCCAGGCATTGCCGCATCCATTGATTGCTGATTTCATGGATGTTTTTCCCGAGGAGTTGCCTGGGATGCCGCCGGATAGAGACGTTGAGTTCTCTATAGACTTAGTGCCAGGTGTTGAGCCCATTTCACAGCACGTCTATAGAGTCAACAACAGCGAGTTGGCGGAGTTGTAGAAGCAGGTCGACGAGCTGCAGGACAATGATTCATTAGATCCAGTTCATCGCCTTTGGGAGTGCCAGTCCTGTTTATGCCGAAGAAGGATGGTACGATACGTATGTTTATCAATTACAGGGCGCTCAACAACCTTACTATCAAGAATAAGTACCCATTGCCGAGGATCGACGACTTGTTCTATCAGTTGAGCGGCGCCAAGGTATTTTCAAAGATAGATCTGAGATCCGGCTATTATCAGCTGAAGGTGAAGAAGGAAGACATTCCGAAGACAGCTTTTCGGACTCGGTACGGCCAGTACGAGTTCACAGTGATGCCATTTGGGTTGACCAACGCCCCAGCTGTGTTCATGAACTTGATGAACAAGGTATTCCATCAGTACCTTGACAAGTTCGTGGTGGTCTTCATAGACGACATCCTGGTTTACTCGAAGACGCCAGAGGAGCACGAGGAGCATCTGAGGATTGTGCTCGAGACCTTGAGAAAGGAGCAGTTGTATGGAAAGTTGTCGAAGTGTGAGTTTTTCCTGGACCAGGTCGAGTTCTTGGGTCATGTTGTGACCAAGCACGGGATCTCAGTAGATCAGAGGAAGATTGCTGCGGTAGAGTCTTGGTCTACGCCCAGTACAGTTGCCGAGATTCGGAGCTTTCTGGGGTTGGCGGGCTGCTATCGAAAGTTCGTCCAGGATTTCTCACGGATCGCGGAGCCGATGACTAGACTCACCAGGAAGGACGTGGAGTTCGTCTGGAGTGAGGAGTGTCAGGCTGCCTTCGATGAGCCGAAGAAGAGGTTGACATCAGCTCCTATCTTGACATTGTCGTCTGGGACCGGTGGTTTCTCGATTTACAGCGACGCTTCTGGCCGGGGTCTGGGTTGTGTACTTCAGCAGCACGGAAAGGTGATTGCCTATGCATCTAGGCAGTTACGTCCTCATGAGAAGAACTACCCGACTCACAATCTGGAGTTAGCCGCTGTCATCTTTGCCCTGAAGTTGTGGAAACACTATCTGTTGTAGAAGCATGAAAAAGAGAAGATAATCCATGCGGCCAGGGAGCCACATGCGGCCCAAGAGTCCCATGCAGCTCAAACACAGAGTGGACTCCATGCGGCCAGCAGAGGGAAGCCACGTGTCTTTTTTTTTGAACGGCTGTACCCAGCGTCATTTAAATACAATTAATGCTCTGACGGCCGACAATTAATGCTCTGACGGCTGACAGCTGACAGTTGACAGCCCTAACGAAAAGTAGTCATAAATGACTGACGTAAAAGCACTATCTTCCTAGGGAATTGGGGAAAATCCCTACAGCTCCGAGGCAAGTTTATGCGGCCAGTCTAAATGAGTTCATACGGCCAGTCTAAATGAGTTCATGTGGCCAGTGCAGAAGAACCTATGTAGATTCAATCATGAAAGTCCCCATGCGGCTCGGCCATGAAGAAATCCATGCGGCTCGGCCATGAAGACTCTCATACAGCTCGGCCATGAAGACCCCCATGCGGCCCGGCCATGAAGAAATCCATGCGGCTCGGCCATGAAGACTCTCATACAGCTCGGCCATGAAGACCCCCATGCGGCTCGGTCATGAACATATCCATACGGCTCGGTCATAACAACCTTCATACGGTTCGAGTATAGAGACTATTCATACGGCTCAGTCATGACGACCTTCATGCGGCCCAAATATGAACGCTCCTCATGCGGCTCAACAACGATGACAGAACACGTGTCCTAAAGGTAATCAAATTTTGGGTCAGATCCCAACGATTTGGGACACGTGGCAAGAGAATGAATTAAATTGATTCATTCAGATTTACGTATATCAGCAAATCATCATGATGGGGATTTATTGCAATCAACATTAATGACTGACATAATTTGGCATAATCCTCATCAATGGCCCAGATCCTTCACGCTCAAGATTAATGGCCTAGATTGATCACTTATCAGGCCGTCGCCACTTTGAGAATGGACAATCATTGCAAACCCTAATGATCCTCCCCCCACTATTATAAATAGCAGGGTGCCATTCCCTTACAAAATACACAAGGAGAGAGATACACACATACAGAGAGGCACTCCTCCAATAATCAGAAAGAAAAATACACAGAGATCAATCCAGAGAGAGAGAGAAGCCAGAAGAGCAATACGAGGAGAGCAAGAAGAGCATTTCTTCGTCAACGCCAAGCATCTCGTCACAGGAGCCAAGGCTACGTCCGATCGTCCAAGGAGTAAGGCAGAGCTGCCGTCGCTTTCCCGAGCCTCTATCGTCACCCCCCAGAATCAAAAATATACAATTGTACTTAGATTGCTGTACCTAGGTTTTCGTCCCTATGCTTTCTTTGTACAAACAAGTTTGTAACGTGAAGTAAAAGTCCAGTCCTACCATAAAACTATTCTGCTCTTTTATATTTTATGGCAAACACGATGGCGACTCTGCTGGGAAAAAACTTCTCCACGGCTGAGGAGTTGATGACGCAGTCGGATGCAGCCAAACTTGGCTCCACGCAACAGAAGATGGTCGCCCGGTTCGACCAACACGCGTTTGAAGAAATGCTGTCCGACAAGAGCGTTGGCCTGGTCCAGAAGTGAGCCCGCACAAAGAAGGCCCGCAAGGAGTAGAGACCCCGATCCTTCGTTCCTACTGAAGCTCTTGCAGAAATACCCTCTGTTGCTCAAGACCGTGAGAAAGACTCTCCTGCGGCCCCACTTCAGACCGTAGACAACTCTGTTGTCCCCAAGTCCGGCAGAAGAAAATACTATGATGCTGGACTTGCGGGGGCAAAGAGGAATTCTATGCGATCCGAGCCGCATAAGGGTGCTAGCCGCATGAAAAAAGCTCATGCGGCTACATCCGCCAGCCGCATGAAGAAAGCTCACAAGACCACATCTGTCAGCCGCATAGCTTATGCGGCTACAGTTACCAATCGCATGGATGAAACTTATACGGCTACCGAAGTCAATCGCTTGCAGAAAACCCATGCGGCCACAATTGCCAACCGCATGCGGCCAGCCTGCACGGTCGTGACTCCTAGTCGTACAAGAGCAACTCATCCGACAGCTAAAGACAGCCGCATGCAGACAGCCTACACGGTTTCCGATCCTAGCCGCATAGCGTCTGTTCCACGCTTCTCTCGATCAGTCTTCGACCGTCTCTCATGCGGTCCTGACCCTGATGGTCCTCTGGATGATAAGCCAGACTCTGTGGTATCCAACTTGGACTCTTCCTATTATGCACCCGTAAGTGCTAAAAGGAAAAAGTTTAGGGCAGTGTCGGCTCACCAAGCCCAGTCAGCTGCCCCAACCTCTGACTATCGGAGCGTCCCGCTGATTATCACGCGGGCCTCTAATGGAAAGTTGTATAAGGCTACTCGTACCCTGCCCCCTGCGGCCAATGGGCGGGATAGTCATCAAGCATCTCCCAGTAACGAGTGAAGGCAAGTATACGAGCTACCTTCGGATTAGGGGGCAGGCGAGAGGCCTACACACTCGTATGCCCGAAATTTCCGAGCCAGCAAAGCATGTGACTTGCGTAGGTCCATCCTCCACAAACGCAAGGAAAGAGAAGATGCATCAGGGCACAAAAAGTCCTCCCACGGACATCACTGCACCCAAGTCATCGTCAACTGCTGCTGCAATAGCACGACAATGCAAGAAGACCGGCAGTCTGTCTTTCAAAGACAGCAACAGCCATCTTCAGAAGACGAGGCACTACCCGTCGTCTCCTGCAACTCTGCTCGGAAAGTCCCCGCTGATAGAAGGAAGAAAAAGACGAATGTTCCCAGCCCGAAGATCTCAACCACTGCGACTAAAAGATTGTCGTCTAAGCGGCTACCCACCACCAGAGTTTTCTAAGGTACTCGCTCTAAGACGAAGTCTGCTACAGTGGGAGATTCGTCGTCCATAAAGCAAGGGGTTGTCTGGGCTGGGGGTAGCACCCCTCCGAGACTCCATAGCAATCTGGTGTTCCAAGAAGATGAGCTAGGAGAGACAACCCTCCCATTGGATGCACCAAACCTCGACGTCCTTGACGACATCCACAACTCCCAAGACGAGGCGAACTCGGAGGCTGGGGGTACTGTTCCTTTCGAGTCTGAATTAGAAGGAAACATACCCACATACCCCGATGACTTCTCACCACGGGGGTACAATTTGGAGGGCGCTTCCTCCACCGCTCCGTCTATCTTTCCTCATGAGAAGACGGTATTCATGACAGACAGCAACCAAGGTGGTTCCAGTGATCGCCAGCGCATCGACAGTCTCGAAGCCATATTACTTGCTTTGGTCAAGTCTGTAGACGAGATTAAAGCGGCCCTTCCAACTCTGCAAGGAGGGACGCCTGGCCAAACAAGCACGGGTCCCCCGGTCAATGCAGACTCGAATTTGGCGGCACCAAACCCGGGCAACAATCCCCCGGAAACAACGGCCCCTACCGCCGTGGACGAAGTACGCGAAGCGAGAAGAGAGGTCCAGGAGCTCCGAGCCATGTTCCACGCTCGAGAAAACTCTCAAGACCTCAGAATACGGCAACCATACCCTGCTGCATGGAGGGATGTTCCATTCCCACCAAGATATAAGCCGTTCAATATCAATCCTTATGATGGCAAGACCTCGGCAAGTTGATATATCACTTACTTCGAGGTCACCACCGACCATATGCCCCATGACGATGCCATTCTCATACGATTATTCATCGGGGCATTGGAAGGAGTCGCCTTCGACTGGTATCGTAACCTGCCGGACAACTGCATCCACTCCTTCGCCGGCTTCAAGCGCATGTTCTTGGAGAGATTCTACGAAGTAGGGCAGGACATCACCATGTCCACCCTCATGGACGTCGTCCAAGGGGAGAAAGAACTCATAAGGAACTACATCGAATGGTTCCGCCAAACCGTCATGAAGCTGTCTTCTGGAAATCCAGATTCCTCCTTGATTAAAATTTGCCAAAAGAGACTCCTTCCAACCATCAGTCTCTGGATGGGCGAAAGTCAATTCAAGGACTGGAAGACGTTCATTATCAGTGCCACAAGTGCCGTAGAACGATTGAAGAAGGCTCGCCAGCTGGGGTTGCACATCTCGGACGGAAAGAACAAGGGCAAGCGTCCCAATAATGACAATGGGGGTAGCCCCTCCAATAATCGGGACAGTAAGGGAAAGCAGGCTATGGTGGCCAATACAGCACAAAAACTTGAGCCAAAGCCAGCAGACAAACAATGGTCGCAAATCACTTACTCCTTCGAAGACAGTCACGTCTAGCCCATCTTGGACATGCTCATACAAGGGGACAGAATTCAGCTTCCTCCACAAAGACGGGAACCGCGGCCGGCAGAGATGGAGAACCGAAAATACTGCCATTATCATCGCTATGTCCATCATGCTACACACGACTGCTACCAGCTAAAATGGTACATCTAAAATCTTATCGATTCGAATGCTCTGGTTATAGATTTCGAAGAGGTAACCGTGGCAGCCAATATGGTGTCCGTGCGATTCGGCAGCTTCCCTCCGACGGAAACTCAAGACGGTGTGGTTCCCATCCCTCTAGCGACAATGGAGGTTACCAATCTTCTACCTTCCCGAGATCAGGCTGCTGGTCTAGTACCTCTCACCACATCACGAGGGGAGGTCATGTGGATCCACCCAGACTTAGTATCAGAAGTGACTCGGCCCACACCATCTTCCATCTACAAGAAGAAAAGTGGAAAAGTCCGGACCTGCCACACAATCTCAGCAGACATCGAGAAAGCTACAGCCATCGTCACGCGATCTGGAGCGCAATCCCAACCTGTGGTTGACAATCCAGCTGAAAATCATCAACCCACTACGACTGATGCTCCGGAACCGGCTCAGCCTTCGACGACCAACAAGCCTAGGCCGAGGGAGACTCGCTTCGACAAATCCCTCCGAAAAGAGGCAGCCCAAGGGCTAGAGAGGCCCTACAACTTTAACATCTTAGCACAATTGGCTAACACACCGGCCAAGTTGTCACTATACGAACTCCTAAGGCTCTCCAAGGACGTTCGTATTGCATTGAGCGAAGCATTCCAAAATGCCGATGCCTATCTGGCTCAATCCAACCTCACCGGGAAGGATTCCCCCATGGATCTCCAAGACAGCGCCTGTACGGGAGCAATGCCCAACATCGTCTTCACTCCGCAGAACATGCTCATCAAAACTAATCTGCACGATCGCCCATTATACTACACTGGATACATCGGCGACGTAAAGGTGGATCGGATGCACATTGATCCTGGCTCTTTTATAAGCATTATCCTGAAGGGTCTGCTACATCATCTCCGCATCCCAATGCATCGCCTGACGCCTACAAATACCGCCATCAGCGGTTTCAATTCGGGCAGGAGCTACCCTATTGGAAAGATTCGTCTGAAGTGTCAAATTGGCAACCTCCAATCAGAAGTCACCTGCTACGTTATCGATGCAGACACTTCTTCCAACATCCTCTTGGGGCGCCCGTGGATACACGATTATATGATCGTGCCTTTCACGTTGTACCAGTGCTTCAAATATGTCGACAAACACGGCTTAGTGAGGACAGAATTTGCTGATATCGATCCCTTCAAAGGGGTCAAATCTTACTACTCAGGCTCTTGCCTGTACGAAAAGTCGAAGAAGCATCTTGGTGAAGGAGATGTACAAGCTAGTACCGAGACATCCACAAGATCAGAAGAGCCTCTGACGATCCACCTCTAAGCTCGTAAACCGGGCAGGTCTACACCCCTTACCGCCACTCTACGTCAGGACACAATCAGCCTCTCGGCACAAGAAGAGCAGATGATAATCCGGCTACCAAGGTCTGGCCAAGTGCTAAGATCCACAACGGGGCCACTAACAATCAGACTGTCGAGAGTCGGTCATCCCCAAATGGAGAAGCTCAATCCCTCCAACAAACCACTGACGATACGCCTTCCCAAGAAGGGTCGCCATTCCGATGCAAGGTCTGACACTTCTAGCCAACCAGCCACTCCTCGCCCCACATCGAGTACCAAACTGGGGATTGCTAGTCTGCCAACAACTCCACGCTCAACTCCATCAACCGAACCGCTGACGATCAAGCTCCCCAGGTCGTCCTCTCAGTCTTCATTCATACAGGGGGTAGCCGAAGAGGAACCGGAGCTAGCCAAGTATGTGGCTGCCCACACTGATGTTCCCTCTGCAGATGATGTAATTCCCCTATAAAAGATACCTTACTTCGTCAATAAAGGGCTATCTTTGAACTACCTTGAGCTTAATAAGCTTTGTACAATGTATGCTATGGAACACGGTATAGGCACTCACCTACACACACTGGTGACAAATGTCTACACCACAATCCAGCTTACTCCAGCGGAAGGCGCTTACCGAATAATCGAGATAGGGGACCATCCAATCATCTTCGGCCGGAAGGACGACCCGTATCCCTTCACTATAGAAGAAGTCGACCTTGGATCGGACGCCGGAAGACTACCTCTGTATCTTTATAGCCCCCAATCTAAATATCTCATGCAGAAACAGGGGTATAATCTGGAAACGACACCGGGTTTGAACTACGGTACTGGACGACGATTACCTTTGAAGCCCCCAGTCCCGGCTGGCAAACCACGGGACTACTATAGCAAGACTCGGTGTGGATTAGGGTATGTGACACCCACGACGACCCCTGAAAATTCAGATGAAGAATGCGACTGGCATTCACACTCGACCGGGTCACCAACTTCTAACTCGGATACCAGCATCGGAGACGTATTCAGACAAGTCCTGTCAGTCAACATGGCATTCGCCGACACTTATGAAGAAGATAAAGATATTCTGAAAATTCTCGAGCTAGAGCCGTGGGCCCCACAACTAGATGAACAATGGAAAAAGCGTTTCGAGCAAAGAGAACCTCCCACTGAGAATGAGGTCATACAAGTTAATCTTGGTGATGAAGCCTCCCCGAAACCAATCTTTATCAGCCAGAATCTGACAAGTGAAGAGCGAGAGTCGCTGCTCCAACTCGTCAAAGAGTATATCGATGTGTTCGCCTGGAGCTATGAAGATATGCCAGGATTGGACCCCGAGATCGTGCTCCATAAACTCAATATTCGTCCGGATGCAAAACCTGTCAAACAACAGCAAAGACGGTTTCGTCCCGATGTCATGAATGCTATCGAAGCCGAGGTCAACAAACTGATAACCAGCGGCTTCATTCACGAAGTGCAGCATCCAGACTGGGTAGCCAACATTGTACCAGTTCTCAAGAAGAACGGGAAGATCAGAATATACATTGACTTCCGAAATCTGAATGAGACATGCCCTAAAGATGAATTCCCTCTTCCTATCACAGATATTATGATCGACAACACCTGCGGCTTCGAACGTATGTCCTTTATGGATGGCTTCTCAGGATACAACCAGATCAAGATGTTCCTTGACGACGAGAAGCACATTCTGAACACC
Organism: Iris pallida; assembly: GCA_029216955.1. Taxonomy (NCBI): domain Eukaryota; kingdom Viridiplantae; phylum Streptophyta; class Magnoliopsida; order Asparagales; family Iridaceae; genus Iris; species Iris pallida. The sequence goes on along the minus strand of JANAVB010006993.1, from coordinate 10,724,132 downwards.
AATTGGTACATATTGCTACACCGTCATGCCTTTCGGTTTAAGGAATGCTGGCGCTACTTACCAAAGAGCTATGAGCATCATCTTTAGAGACCACTTGCGCAAGACAGTAGAATGCTACGTCGATGACATCACCATCAAAAGCTGTTCGAAGGAAGATCATCTGTAAGATCTCAGGACAGTGTTCGACCTAATGCGAGCACACAACTTAAAGATGAACCCTACAAAATCATTCTTGGGAGTCTCCAGCGGGAAATTCCTGGGTTTCGTCATCATTTCTCAGGGCATTCACATCGACCCCAAAAAACAAAGGCAATCATGGAGATGGGTCCCCCGAGAAATCTCCGCGAACTCCGAGGCCTCCAAGGCAGGCTAGCTTACATCAGGAGATCAATCTCTAATCTCTCCAGACGATGTCAACCATTCACCCATCTCATGAAGAAGGGAGTCTCTTTCGTATGGGATGAGGAATGCCAGCGCGCTTTCGACAGCATCAAGGAATATTTGTCGAACCCCCTGTCCTGGTAGCTCCTGTTGCCGGAAAGCCTTTCCTGCTCTATGTGCGAGCGATGGAACATTCTCTTGGTGCTCTGTTGGCACAGAACAATGATGCGGGCCACGAACAAGCTATATACTACCTCAGTCGAAATATGATTGGGCCAGAATACCGGTACACGGCCGTCGAGAAGGAATGCCTTGCTCTCGTGTTCGCCATCCAGAAGACGCGGCGCTACATCACGGGACAAACCATCCACGTGATATCGCGAATCAACCCCCTCAGGGTCCTCATGACCAAACCTGGGGCACTCAGCTCTCGCCTTGCTACCTGGGCAATATTATTATCGCCATACCACATGATCTTCGTCCCGCAAAAGGCTATTAAAGGCCAGGCTTTGGCAGACTTTTTAGCAGCACATCCAGGTTCGGAGACGACTAGGGTTTATGAAGAAATACCGGACGAGGTCACCAGTTCAAATGCAGTCTCCTATGATGCCATTTGGCGAATGTTCTTCGACGGCGCTTCGAGAACTGGACCCAAAGGCAACATCATCGCTGGAGTTGGAGTAGTGCTGATTTCTCCCTCCGGCTTGGTGATCAATCGGGCCTACTCACTCACAGAGCCCTGCTCAAATAATGTGGCCGAGTACAATGCCTTGGTCATTGGCCTCCGGCTTGCGAAGGAGCTGGGGGTAGAGTATCTTGAAGCATACGGCGACTCACAGTTAATCGTCAATCAGATTCGGAGGTCGTACGAGGTCCGCCACGAAGACATGATCCCGTATCATCAAATAGCTATCGACATTATCTCGTCTCTGGGAGGATTCTTCATAGAACATGTTCCCAGACTCCAGAACATTGAGGCTGATGCACTAGCTGGTTTGGCCACTTCCTTAGCTGTGCCAAATTACGCTCGTCATCAGGTTGACATAATAGGCCGTGAACTGGTCTGTCCTAAGGATAATGTTCGATGCATTGAAAGCTATTCCGCTCTTTCAGTCGACGAAACACCAGACTGGAGACAACCATTCATCGACTTCGTAGTATACGACATCCTGCCAGAGAATCCGAAGGAAGCTACTTCTATCAGAAGACGTTCTCTCAGATTCTTCTACGATAGGGAGACAAAAATGTTGTACCGCCGATCCTATGATGGTTTACTGCTTCAGTGTCTATCAAATACAGAAGCCAAGTAAGCCGTGCGCGAGGCTCATAATGGTGTCTGCGGGGCCCATCAACCTGGTCCGAAACTGTAAGACCGCCTTCGACGAATGGGCTATTACTGGCCCACGATGGTGGCGGACGCAATAGATTATGCACGAAAGTGCAAAGCCTGCCAAATCCATGCCGACTTCATCCACCAGCCATCTGAATTCCTACATCCGACTGTAGCCTTCTGGCAATTTGAAGCATGTGGTATGGACATCGTCGGCCCAATTACCCTGCCTTCGTCCAAAGGACACTGATTCATACTCGCGATTACTGATTACTTCTCCAAATGGGCAGAAGCCATCCCATTGGCTGAGGTGAAAACTTCAAACATGATCATCTTCCTTAAGCATCATGTCATCTACCTCTTTGGACTTCCCGGAAGGATCATTCACGACAATGGGCCATAGTTCGCAAGCCACGTATTTTATCGGTTCTGCGACAAGCACCGAATTCAGAATATTGCTTCGACACCCTACAACCCAGCAGCCAATGGGTTGGCCGAAGCATTCAACAAAACCATAATCAAGCTACTCAAGAAATTCGTGTCATACAACAAGCGCGATTGGAACGAGAAGCTCGGCGAATGCTTATGGGCGTATCGCACCACAGTTCGAACAGCCACCGGGAATACACCATTCTTCCTGGTGTACGGGAGCGAGACAGTTCTCCCATTAAAGACTCAGATCCCCTCACTCCGCGTCGCCCTCACACATCAGTTGACGACAGACGAAAACCACCATCGCCGACTACAGGAATTGGAGGCCCTAGACGAGAAACGCCTGTTAGCTCAACAGCGAATCGAACTATATCAAGCCAGAATCTCCGGAGCTTTCAACAAGAAGGTCAAGATTAGAACATTCCAAGTAGGCGATCTCGTTCTGGTGGTTCAGAGACCGATGGTTATGACGCATAAAACCGCCGGCAAATTCCAACCAAAATGGGAAGGCCCGTTCATCATCGAAGCTGTATTCTCCAACGGCACCTACCGCCTCGCAAAACAAAATGGAGACTTGCTCATGTTGCCCATCAACGGCAAGTTTCTGAAGAAGTATTATGTCTGAAACAAAATCCTCGAGACATCTCAGAGTATCGAGTCATGTACCTCCCTGTACCACTGAACTTACATTCTGGTTCCATGCATTCGAGTCACGTGCCCGCGGGTACCTCTGAACTCATTCCCACATTTTCCAATCATACGAGTCACGAACTCGCTCGTACCGCTGAACTCACACTCACCATTTCCTAGATTCCCGAGTCATGTACCCTCTCGTGCCGCTGAACTCATATCCACCAACATCCCAGATTATCGAGTCATGTGCCCGCTGGTGCCACTGAACTCACACTTTCACAAAATTGAGTCATGTACCCGCTGGTGCCTCTGAACTCACACCCCGGTCACTCTTTCAGATAGTAAGTCATGTATGATCATACCTCTGAACTTCCTTTCTATAAGAGATCCTCCTTCATGATCCACTACCCGCACTCCAGTGCACAAAAAGGGTAACGGGTCCACAAATTTCCAAAATGACCATGTCGATGATACCTCTGAGTCGTTTCACTTCCGCCAAAAATAAATCACCCCCTACATAAAGCTTCCATGTCCTCATTACCTTTGAGTCATTTTTTGTACCCCCTCTTCATTGAGCCCGCTCCTGTCATGTCCTCATTACCTCTGCGTGGGAAGGCTCCGTAGAAGAAACCTTCACACTTGCCATGTCCTCATTACCTCTGAGTAAGTATGTAGGTTCCCTTTCAACCCATTATCTGTAACCACAACCGAAGTACGACAAGGATAATAGGTCCACAAATATCCTCTGTTGACCACAAATATCCTCTGTTGACCACAAATGTCCTCTGTTGCCACAAATGTCCTCAGTCGACCACAGATGCTGTACTGGGTCTCCAGTACACGCCGATCCCTTTCCTACCATGCCTAGGAGCCTAGTTGCTCTCTGGCATTCTATCGAATACCAAAAACTTCTATTGCTGTCTTATCGCGAAGTTGTTCTAGGTATTCCTCTCCAAAACTTGTTACTCATACCTAAAACCAAGGTACGCCCAGGGTAACAGGTCCACAAATAATCCTGCAGCGGGTCCAATTCTACAAACATCACAAGTACAGGAAAGAGAAGATGAGTTGAAATATGCTCATTTATTCAAAATTCAAAGTGCTACATCATTTGGGATCACACCCCTTACAAAATGAAAAAAAAGAGGGAGCAAAAGAAAACAGAAAATCGATCACTATTCTGGGGCACATAACATCGTAAGACGGTCCGTCAGCAAGGCAACCAACCGCTCAAACCTCTGTTTAGCTCGACGCTCCGCCTCTTGGGTCAGCGTTACCTCATCCTCCAGATGAGCGTGAGCTCGCCAGTTGTCCTCGAATTTCTTGAAGGCCCGCTCCAGGTTAATAGAAGATCGGGAAACCCTCTCGGCCTCCCGAACGATTGACTCCTGTTCCGCACGAGCAGCCCCCAGCTCTGACTCTAAGAAGGCCAACTCCCTCTGAAGTACGAGAATCTGCTGTAATGCCCCGCTCCGTACGAGGCATTTGGTTGGCTTATTGGATGGGATCAGAATATTGGACCGTGACTTATGTTGGGAATGAGAAGAATTGAGACTGATGCAGTCTCTCTTAGCTGGCTAGACGGAATGGATATTGGAACGTGGCTCGCTGGAGGAGCTACGCTTAGTGGAATTTTGGGTGAGTGGAACTGTCCTTCCTCCTCCTTACTCCTTCATGCTTAATAGATGAAGTATTGAAATGCTATGAACTGCCCCTAAATGTCCCTTATGTTAGTTGCTGAATAATAGAGATACTTTTGTTGAGAATTATTAAAATGTATAACACATTGAACTGTTAATGTGATTCGCTGCCTGAGAATGATTGATAACATTGCCCCTTATGCTTAACACTGCTGGAACAAGTAGACACTTGAATAATGAGATGCCTTATGAATGATAGAATAAGAAATGAACTGGCTATGCTATCGAACCAATGAACCGAATGAAACACTAGAATCATGTACTATCTGTATAACTGTTGCAAGAATATGAAATGTTGCCTGTCCCTTATAAGAAATGAATGAATGAATAAATGTCCCTATGAAATAAATGAGTGTTAAGTTCCTCTTAAGAAAGGAATGATATGAGATACGTTGCAATGAAGCAATGAATGAGAAATGATAAAGCTGGGATCGTTGAGATCACCAAATGAAATGATGGAAATGATGAAATGAATAAGTCATTGAATATGACTAATGATGCACTGTTGCCTTTACTTTCCTTAATATATTTTACCATGCGATTATGTTCACAATCGAGTCGGACACGCATTCGCATGGTCATGGACAACTTGTATACAAGGTTTGAGTAATAATTTCCTCGAACGGTTCCTAGGGCCCTGGGGACCGATTCGGCCTAGGAGGAAATAATGATGAGTGCTATGGGAGCACGGATAAGACGGGGTGGCATAGAGGCTCGCCACCTACTATGCTGACCGTATTATCTTAAAATGAAATGAAATGAGAAGAGTCCATATGGTTTAACAACACCAGTGACCATGTAGTCAGGATGCATGCTAATGAATGTTTTGTGCAGGCAGAGTAAGTATATCAGATAACCTGTATTTGATGCAGGTACGAGAAGTCGGCTATCGGTAAGAAATCACATAATTGTGATATTGTATAAGTTGGTTTAACTTGCCTACTTAACATGTTCAATTCATTATGCTAGAAAGATGCCTTGCTATAAATAGTGCTCAAACATAACATCCATGCTAAGTGATGCTTGAAGTGAGAACTATCATAATGTTTAAGATGTTAATGTTAACGATGCCTCAATGATGCCTTTTCATGATAATACCTAGTATGCCTCAATGATGCCTTTGCATGATAACACCAAGAATGCTAAAAAGATATGTCCACATGAATGCTACAAAGAATATGTTTACATGCTTCACTCTGATTATTGCCCATGAACTGTAAACTGATGCTAGGCCCCAAATAGAAAGATCACTCTAATAAATGCATGCTTAAATGATCACTTAAATGTCGGTTTATGCGAGTGGGTTGGATTCCGCTCGCCAGTACATAGATGATGTGCTGACCCACGTTTTGTGGGCAGGTACTTGTGCTTGGAATGTTCTACACACGAAGTTTAGCTGGATTGGTCCCGCGGCATCGAAGATTTGTTGGGCATACAGAAGCTCTCCTTGCACAAGATGATGTCTTCTGTTTATAAAGGGCATAATGTATGGAACATTGTAATCAGTTGTACCAGTGAGATTGTGAGCCAAGTCGGTATATCGAGTTGTAATCCATTGTATCCAAATATCAAATGTAAGCTGTATAGCATTGTTCAGTTAGTTTCCAATGTAAAGTGAGATGTGCTGTAATCATTGTACTTCAATACAAGTCTTGTACTCTTCTTCAATTATCAATAAAGAGAATAAAGTTCTACATATCTCTGTGTGGCTTCAAGTTACTCTTTTTCTTCGCTGCTATAAAGAAGTGATGTACTTCTATTTCATAAGAAAGATTGTCCTCATTAAATTCAATTTATCTGCTTCTGCCGCTGCGATGTGTTCCTATTTGAAGAATAATCGATTAAGTACCATCTTTGCCTTGTACAAGTGCAATACCAGACTTGTACGGCATCACGCCCAAGCGAGGACGATCGATTCCAAGAGATAAAATATGCGAATAAATGACTCTATGAATCGGGGCGTGACAAATTGGTATCAGAGCACGGCTTTACGTCCTTGGTCTCTTCTTTGATTCGTTTCAAATCAAAGTTGCATCGACGATTAACCAAAGATGCTTCCGCGATCACTCAACGTTGCTTCCGCGATTAAATCAAAGATTGCTTCCGCGATTATGTTGTTGTTGTTATATAATCATTCTATGTTGTTCGTGTCTGAAAGATTATTGACCCTCTTGGCTGCTCACTGGATGTTCCATACAATAAGTCTATATATATTGTGATGCCCCCAAATGAATGATTGTTGTTGGTTTGGACACAAATAACCCAACAATGACTCGATGCCATAGTATGCTATATTGTGAATGTTGTTTAGAATGTAGGAATATAAGAAAGGTGGCTATGTATGCTGCGACAAGATGAAAATTGCATGTGATGTTGGAATGGGAATTGTGAATGAAATAATTGATGGATGAGTTTGACAGAACTGGTGAATTGACTCATGTGTGTTGCTAAGTGCTTTCGAGACCCTAAGAATGTTGGCTTATACTATTGAGACCCAGAGATGTTGGCTAAGTGTTATGATCATCATAGATCACAAATGTTTGGAATAGAATTGAGTTGGTATTGTTTAAGGATGGCCTCATTTCTGAGTGGTATATTGCCTCTACCACCTCAGAACGAGATGTATGTTGACCCTTTCCATGGGATAGCAGTGAGACTATATGTGAGTACTGGGTAGTGCCGAGACTTAGCTGGGAGTCATGTATTGTGCTAGATGACTCAAGTGTCCCCTGACGGTGATGCTATATTGGGTAGTGAGATTGTAGAAATGGTAACGGTTGGCTTGGTTAGAAATTGTTTAGTCGAGTGATGACTCAGACTAGTAAGACAGTTAGTATGCTACGGGTAAATGGATTTGGCTAGAAAATGTTGTGGCTTAGAACATCTGAATGTTGACTTCGATTGGTTGGATACAAATCAAATGTGGCTAATACAAAGTTGGTTGCTAAGCTGAAAGTTTAAAAATATTGTCGGTGAATCAAAGGGATATTAGAAATCTGTGCCTTGATCCTAAGGTGTAATGGATGTCAATCCATCTGGATCACCAAAGGATAGTCATTGCATAGATGCATGATGCTGAAGAATTGAATTGTACTAGAAAAATAACAAGTAGTGACTCCGAATACTGTTGTTGCCTAGAGGATGGTTAAGTGATACATAAATTGTCGGATTGAATGGGATGAACTACTTGACCATTACTGCATGAGATTAAGAATGCCGTAAGATAGTTGATGATTGAGAAACAAATGGAAACGAGAAATTGCAAACATGTTGGATAATATCGGTATAGGTGATTGTTGGTTGGGATATAGATTGTTGGCTTATAACTTAGTGGTATGACTTTGTTATACAGACCGAATCGTATGATTCCATAGTTATGTTAAACTATCAGAATCGATGACCCTTGAATAGTTAGCATTGGCTTATGGGTTCGTGTGGGTACAAAGGAATTTGAATAGAAATATGGATCATTAGGAATTTACTTGATGGATTATTGGAATGATGAGAATCGTATGTCAGATTGGAAATTGACCGTAATGTTGATAGATCGATCTTAGTCGATTGTTGGGTAAGTCTAGAATGAGCCTCTGTGGGAATTATTTCCTTGAGGAAGACCCTGAATAGATAGACTTGACCCTAGCGACCAGTTGTTGATTTACCAATTGCTGGCTTAGCCCATTTGGCGATTAGTTATTCAGACTGAGTTAAAACCCATAGGTTTGGGTAGAGTTCCTTAGAATTGTTGGTTGCTTGTTGGCCTTAAGAATAAGAAACTAGTATAACCCTAGTAGCCGTCCACTCTAGGGCAGTCACCTGAATGATTAGGTATAGCTGTCGGTATAGCTAACCATTGAGACTGGACCGAATAATAGATGGCCGTTGGCGACCCATAGAATGACCTTGTGGCATTGAACGAGAGATGGTGATGAGTATGATCTAAGAATGATAAGTTGTAAGTATATGCTCCAATATGAACCTTAGAGATGTTTGACCCTTGAGGATTATGTGTCGGCCTATAGCGGGAAATGGAATCGTGGGATGAGACTTGATTTGTATGTATCGAATAGTGAATTATTATATGAGATAGAATTGACTGCTCATGACAGAAATGTTGGATAAGTATCTATAGTCGGATAGCTGGGTTAACCTTGACTGTTGCATAGATTTATACCCTGACTCGGATAATCGATAGTTGGTGATGTTGGATTGTGCCTTTTAGAAAAGATGAATTGCCTCAGTGAAAAATGTTGTTGGATTTGGGAAGGAAAATGATTGTTGTTGTGAACCCTGATATGATTGGCTCTAAGTTAGACCCTTGATCGAATGTTAGAAAATGTTATGCTTGGATGGAGATTGTCCCTGATGTTAAGTGGTGGCCTGGAAAATAGTGATTGTGGCAAAGTGAATAAAGTGATAAGTCAATTGAAAGGATACTAAGTCTGATTGGGAAAGAGAATTATATTGTGGCTGATCGAATCGCACTAACATGGAAGTTGGCTGAAGTACATATATTTTGGGGACGCCTAAAATATGTGTATGGATCCAGCCGAAGTGATTGGTTGCGACTGAGATAACATTATGGAAGAAATTATCGCACTAGAGCGGACTTTGGCTGAAATGCATATGTTTTGGGGACGCCTAAAATATGTGTATGGATCCAAACGAAGTGATATGTTGCGACCGAGATAGAAATACAAGAAAAATGTTGGCGAATCAATGAAAAGTTACAAGTAATTGAAAAAGAGATAGACAGATCGAATCGTTGATGGATTTAAATGGTACAGTTGGATATATATTTTGAAATGACCGAGTGGGCTGAAATGAATATTGATTTGAAGCTGAATGAGTAAACTCATGGTGATTAAGTGAATCTTGTGGAAGACTTGTTCCTTAAGTTTCGAGGACGAAACTTTTTCTGAGTGGTATATTATGTAATGCCCCGCTCCGTACGAGGCATTTGGTTGGCTTATTGGATAGGATCAGAATATTGGACCGTGACTTATGTTGGGAATGAGAAGAATTGAGACTGATGCAGTCTCAATTAGCTGGCTAGACGGAATGGATATTGGAACGTGGCTCGCTGGAGGAGCTACGCTTAGTGGAATTTTGGGTGAGTGGAACTGTCCTTCCTCCTCCTTACTCCTTCATGCTTAATAGATGAAGTATTGAAATGCTATGAACTGCCCCTAAATGTTCCTTATGTTAGTTGCTGAATAATAGAGATACTTTTGTTGAGAATTATTGAAATGTATAACACATTGAACTGTTAATGTGATTCGCTGCCTGAGAATGATTGATAACATTGCCCCTTATGCTTAACACTGCTGGAACAAGTAGACACTTGAATAATGAGATGCCTTATGAATGATAGAATAAGAAATGAACTGGCTATGCTATCGAACCAATGAACCAAATGAAACACTAGAATCATGTACTATCTGTATAACTGTTGCAAGAATATGAAATGTTGCCTATCCCTTATAAGAAATGAATGAATGAATAAATGTCCCTATGAAATGAATGAGTGTTAAGTTCCTCTTAAGAAAGGAATGATATGAGATACGTTGCAATGAAGCAATGAATGAGAAATGATAAAGCTGGGATCGTTGAGATCACCAAATGAAATAATGGAAATGATAAAATGAATAAGTCATTGAATATGACTAATGATGCACTGTTGCCTTTACTTTCCTTAATATATTTTACCATGCGATTATGTTCACAATCGAGTCGGACACGTATTCGCATGGTCATGGACAACTTGTATACAAGGTTTGAGTAATAATTTTCTCGAACGGTTCCTAGGGCCCTGGGGACCGATTCGGCCTAGGAGGAAATAATGATGAGTGCTATGGGAGCACGGATAAGACGGGGTGGCATAGAGGCTCGCCACCTACTATGCTGACCGCATTATCTTAAAATGAAATGAAATGAGAAGAGTCCATATGGTTTAACAACACCAGTGACCATGTAGTCAGGATGCATGCTAATGAATGTTTTGTGCAGGTAGAGTAAGTATATCAGATAACCTGTATTTGATGCAGGTACGAGAAGTCGGCTATCGGTAAGAAATCACATAATTGTGATATTGTATAAGTTGGTTTAACTTGCCTACTTAACATGTTCAATTCATTATGCTAGAAAGATGCCTTGCTATAAATAGTGCTCAAACATAACATCCATGCTAAGTGATGCTTGAAGTGAGAACTATCATAATGTTTAAGATGTTAATGTTAACGATGCCTCAATGATGCCTTTTCATGATAACACCTAGTATGCCTCAATGATGCCTTTGCATGATAACACCAAGAATGCTAAAAAGATATGTCCACATGAATGCTACAAAGAATATGTTTACATGCTTCACTCTGATTATTGCCCATGAACTGTAAACTGATGCTAGGCCCCAAATAGAAAGATTACTCTAATAAATGCATGCTTAAATGATCACTTAAATGTCGGTTTATGCGAGTGGGTTGGATTCCGCTCGCCAGTACATAGATGATGTGCTGACCCACGTTTTGTGGGCAGGTGCTTGTGCTTGGAATGTTCTACACACGAAGTTTAGCTGGATTGGTCCCGCGGCATCGAAGATTTGTTGGGCATACAGAAGCTCTCCTTGCACAAGATGATGTCTTCTGTTTATAAAGGGCATAATGTATGGAACATTGTAATCAGTTGTACCAGTGAGATTGTGAGCCAAGTCGGTATATCGAGTTGTAATCCATTGTATCCAAATATCAAATGTAAGCTGTATAGCATTGTTCAGTTAGTTTCCAATGTAAAGTGAGATGTGCTGTAATCATTGTACTTCAATACAAGTCTTGTACTCTTCTTCAATTATCAATAAAGAGAATAAAGTTCTACATATCTCTGTGTGGCTTCAAGTTACTCTTTTTCTTCGCTGCTATAAAGAAGTGATGTACTTCTATTTCATAAGAAAGATTGTCCTCATTAAATTCAATTTATCTGCTTCTGCCGCTGCGATGTGTTCCTATTTGAAGAATAATCGATTAAGTACCATCTTTGCCTTGTACAAGTGCAATACCAGACTTGTACGGCATCACGCCCAAGCGAGGACGATCGATTCCAAGAGATAAAATATGCGAATAAATGACTCTATGAATCGGGGCGTGACAAATTGGTATCAGAGCACGGCTTTACGTCCTTGGTCTCTTCTTTGATTCGTTTCAAATCAAAGTTGCATCGACGATTAACCAAAGATGCTTCCGCGATCACTCAACGTTGCTTCCGCGATTAAATCAAAGATTGCTTCCGCGATTATGTTGTTGTTGTTATATAATCATTCTATGTTGTTCGTGTCTGAAAGATTATTGACCCTCTTGGCTGCTCACTGGATGTTCCATACAATAAGTCTATATATATTGTGATGCCCCCAAATGAATGATTGTGGAGGCTGAGGATCTTACTAGCAGAAGAGTGTGGAGGCTGAGGATCTTACTAGCAGAAGAGTGTGGAGGCTGAGGATCTTACTAGCAGAAGAGCAAATAAGCCCCCTCACTAGTCAATATTTGGCTTATCTTACTAGCAGAAGAGTGTGGAGGCTGAGGATCACCTACGGCCACCACAACCTCTCCACCAGCGGCTTCCGAGTCGAATATAATAGGCTCCTCCGCCCCGACAGCCTCGGGAGGGGATGCGATGGGATCGGCGTCACCTTGCTAAAATTCAGCAATCTCGGAGACAGGCCCGAGGAAACTTTCATCACCCCGGACCGAGGCCTTGGCAACGTGGGAGTCCCCAGCCGCCACTGAGAGGGCCCCCGCAGAAAGGACCGCGGCACACATGCTGCTAATCAAAGCAGCAAGGGCCGGATCAACTCCAGGGACAGCAGATGGTTCAGGAGAGCCTGGTTCGTCAGACGCCTACAAAGAAAAAATGATTGGGTCACATCTCCAAGAAAAAAGAAAGCCACAGCAAGGAGATAGCTCCAACATAGTCTTACCTCCGGAGCACCGTCAGTATTTTCATCCCTTTCCGTAATAAGTAGCCTATGAGGTCTGACCGCAGCTCTCTTTACAGAAAAGGCTACTCCCCCGTCCGTAGACTCATGCCTGCCTTGCTTACGCGAGGGACCAGGCACGGCAGGCGGTGGTTCTACCCTCACCACCTCTGATACAGGTGGCAACTGATCTACTACCTCATCTAATATGACCGACGGCTGATCCGTCATCATCTCATCCGCTATGATGGGCGGTTGATCCGCCGTCGCTCCACTACCAGAAGAGAGAGGGTCCTCGTCGTCCCGCTCGTTGCTTCCCTCAGCTGTGTCAAAGGACTCGAAATGGGGCACGGAAACCCTATTCGCCCCTTTCTTCTTCGTCTTCGGTACCGTAACCTTCTCCGCCAAACGAGTGCCCACGATGAAACTAATCCTCGGGTCAAAATCAACAGGAGGCTGGTTCACCGTAACATGGTATAAGGCCGCCATATGCAAGATTTTCCCCAGCACGTTTGCTGCAGGAACGGAGAAACTAGTTCGAGTATGACAAGTGTCATAGTAACTCCATGCCCTAATCCCATCAAGGATGCTACCCTCAAATCCCAGGCTAGAACTGGGATGCCCGAGGAATAGTTGACCGTACCCAAATTGACGGGCAAACCTACTGGGCAAGTGTTGACACAAAGTCACAGTCAACCAAATATTGACAATATTGACTAAATAATATCTGTAATAATTCAATACGACACACGACGTCTGCATTAAGCTCAAGACAAAAGACAGCTCAGCTTCTGTGTCTCAGTTGATTCGAGTCTGTATTTTACACTTTCTTTGAGTCTAGACTAATGTAATCTGAGTCATGCTGAGCTCTTGAAACTTAGACTATAGCCTACCCAAAATTCCCAAGCTCCACCAAACCAAAAATTCCCAAATGGTCCCCTTTGAACCACTCTGTGCTCTGGAGACAGAGTTCGGGCCGAACTCTGCCTCCACACAGAGTTCGGGCCGAACTCTGTCCCCTAGAAATCAGGAACCCTAATTTTAGGGTTAGCTGGTTGCTAGTTGTCCAACGGCCAAATATTTGAATTTTCCTACCCGAATTCTGGCCGAATTCTGCATATAAAAACATTATAAATAGGGCATGAATTCTCTCATTCCAATCCATCCAATCTTCTCTTCTCTTCTCTCTTATAAGCTCAAATAAGCCATATCCTTCCCATCTACTAGCCACAAGCCTCCTAAGTCTCGAGTGCTCAGCATCTCTCAGTTAGGATTCTTGTGCAAGAGTCGAAGAAGTCGCTTGGACAATTCCAAGCAAATCGCCACTGCGATCCTCTGTTAGAAGTTGACGTGCTCTTCTGAAGTAAAGGCATGGGTTGTAAACTACTATTTCACAAATAGTAGATTTAATCCTGAGCTAGAGTTCTCAGGCCTGGACTAGTCCTCCACGAGGGAAACCAGGTTAAAATCGCTGTATTTGCGTATGCTCTTTTGCTCTCTATTTATTTTCCGCACTTTATTCTGATTATTTATTATTGGTGAAAGAGTTATTTTTAATTGGCTATTTTTCTATATAAACTCTATTCACCCCCCTCTAGAGTTGCCAAACTGTTCTTCAATTGGTATCAGAGCCAGGTTCTCTTTACAAGGACTAACAACCTAAGAGCTGATCCATGGCAACCACACAATCCTTGATTTCCAATCATGGTGAAGGTCAGTCCACTCATAGGCCTCCCCTATTTGATGGGACTAACTACACATATTGGAAAACAAGGATGAGCTTCTATCTTAAGTTTCTAGACTTTGACCTGTGGACTGTCGTCACTGACGGTTACAAAAAGCTCGCCAGGATAGTTGTCGATGGTGACCTCATTGAGAAACCACACGACAAATATTCTGTCGAGGAGAAGAAACAGGCAAGTCTAGATGCTAGGGCTATTAATGCTTTATTCTGTGCTATAGACAGGAATGAGTTCAACAGGGTCTCTACATGCACCACTGCTCATGAAGTATGGAGACTTCTAGAAGTGACGCATGAAGGAACCACACAGGTCAAGGAATCCAAAATAAGCCGTCTCACTCAAGAATACGAAGCCTTCAAGATGAAGCCAAATGAGACGATCACTCAAATGTTCACAAGATTCCTCGACATCATCAATCCTCTATCCTCGCTTGGAAAACAGTACTCAAACCACGAGAAGATTCGTAAGTTGCTCATAGGGTTACCAAAGATTTGGAACCCTAAGGTGACTGCAATCATAGAAGGAAACGGTCTCACAACAATGTCAATGGAGACCTTGATGGGTAAGCTCATGACTCACGAGCTTGACCTCAAGGACTTCGAAGAGCCTACTCCGAAGACCAAGGAGATCGCACTCAAAGCTCATCAGCGAAGGGCTAATCATGATGAGACCGAAGAAGATAACTCGGATGATGAAGACCAAGCTCTCATGGTTCACAACTTCAGGAAATTCCTTCGCTTCAATCGAAGGAAGAAGGAATCACAAGAAGACGATGAAGAAGAACCAACTTGTTACAGTTCCAAGAAGACTGGACATGTCCGAAAAGACTGCCCATTCCTGAAGAAGAGCAACCGCTATGAGAAGCCATACAAAAAGAACTCATCAAAGAAATATGCCAATACAGGCATTTGGCATGAAAGTGAAGCGAGTGACTCCGAGGAAGAAAAGGACTCTCCTCAAGATACAACAAATGTGTGCCTAATGGCAACTTCCAACAAGGTATCTATCGAAACTCTAGATGACTTCTCTTTTGATGAACTTGGCGATGCTTTCACTGATTTACTCGATGATAACAAAAAGGTCATCGGTAAATACAAACATGCCAAGAACAAAATCAAAAGTCTTGAAGATGAGATACAAAGAATTTCTTTACTTCTTGATAATGTTAGAAACACGACACCCACTAATGATACTGATGAAGTATCCAAGCTTAAATTAGGCTTACATGATGCTGAAGCACGTATTGAGCAACAAACTCAAGAAATTATTACACTCAACACGTTGCTTGCTGAAGAAAAGAGTAGACACAAGATTTCCATGACTAAGATATTTGGCTTAAATATTAAGGTTGATGAACTGCAAGCTGTTTCTAAAAGATTAGAAACCAAATTGGGTAAACAGGTTGTTCAACCTCAAACCCAATCACATGGGCACAACACCACTCATGCTAGTCAACCACGTCATTCTCATGCAGCACATAACCATGCATTTATATACACAAACTTTCACAAACCACGTGCACGTAAGAATAATTCTCACTCAGTACACAATCATCATGCACAAAGACACAATCAACATCACTCCACATATAGGAATCATCATGCCATGCCATATAGACAAGATCATCATGTAATGCCATATAGACTAGATCATCATATGCCATATAGACAAAATCATCATGCCATGCCATATAGACAATATCAGCATGTCACACATCATAGACAATACCATCATGATATGCCTCATAGACACCATCACCATGCCACTCATTCTATGCATAATCATCATCACCATGCTAACTCTTTACATCATGTCCATCCTCATCCTGTTGCTTATAGATATTATTCTTATGCTCCTAGTATAAATAAGAATGCTATCTGTACTTACTGTGGATCACATGGACATATCTCACCACAGTGCAAAGTTAGAAGACTTGTAGATAAAAAGATATATGCTTGGTTTCCAAAGACTAACTTTTCAGGACCCTCAAGAACTCGGGTACCAAAGGTCACATCTACTCTTGATGTAGGTGGACCTTCCCTCCTCAACTGAAAGTAAGTGGATTCTCGATAGTGGATGCTCGCGACATATGACGGGAGACGCAAATCTTTTTGCATCACTATCGATGAAGAGAGAAGGATATGTATCCTTCGGTAACAATCTCAAAGGGCACATAATAGGTAATGGTATCATTGGTCATCCTCCTTCTCCTGTAATAAAGGATGTCTGCCTAGTGACCGAGTTAAAGCATAACCTGCTCAGCATTAGTCATCTTGCTGATCATGGATATGATATTAACTTTTGACAAAACAGTTGCTACATCTATGATAGGTCAACAGGAGATATTGCTTTTGAAAGAAAAAGAGAGGACAACATATATATTTTCTATCTTTCTATAAATACTAACAATGCAGGTAGATGTCTATATGCCCACAAAGACGAACGACTACTTTGGCACCAGCGTCTTGGTCATGCCAACATGGATGCTATATCCAGGCTTTCTACCAAGAAGCTAGTGAGAGGATTGCCTGACATCACATTCAAAAAAGGACACAGTATGTGCCGAATATGAACTAAACAAGGCAACTAAATCCTCATTTCATTCCATCAACTCTGTAAGTACTACTAGACCCTTGCAACTACTTCATATGGATTTATTTGGTCATAGTAGAATAGCTAGCCTTGGTGGCAAACTTTATACATTTGTTATTGTTGATGATTTTTCAAGATTTACTTGGATTTTCTTTCTCGCTAATAAGAGCGATGCTATTTCTATTTTCAAAGTTTTTGCAAAGAAAGTTCAAAACGAAAAAGGCTACATGATTACTCGAATCCGAAGTGATCATAGAGGCGAATTCGTAAATTATGATTTTGAAATTTTTTGTAATGCAAATAGTTTTGATCATGAATTTTATTGTCCTAGAACTCCTCAACAAAATGGTGTTGTGGAGCGGAAGAATAGAACTCTCGGCGATATGGCCAGAGTCATGTTGAATAAATTTTCACTTCCGAAATACTTTTGGACAGAAGCTGTCAGTACAGCATGCCACATTTTGAATAGGGTGCTGATTCGTCCCATTACGAAGAAAACACCCTATGAGCTTTGGTTTGAGAGAACCCCCAATGTTTCTTATTTTAAAGTTTTTGGTTGTAGATGTTTTATCCTTAACACCGAAGATAACTTAGGCAAATTTGATGCCAAAGCTGACGATGGTATCTTTCTTGGTTATGCCGCCAAGAGTAAGGGATATAGAGTTTTTAATAAACGCTCACTTATTGTGGAAGAGTCAACAAATATGACTTTTGATGAAGGTAACAGTGCAGTAAGTACTCTTGATGATGACATTGAGCCATCAACTTCTACTCCAATGAATACTTCAACCGAAACTGATTCTCTGGAGGGTTTGCCTAAGAAATTCTCTTTCAAACCTTCTCATCCAGAAAATTTAGTTATAGGAGAAGTTTCACGTGGAGTAACTACTAGATCATCACTAAGAGACTCCGTTGCTAGCACTGCCTTCATTTCACAAGTAGAGCCTAAAAACATTTCTGAAGCTTTTAATGATGAATTTTGGATTTCTGCTATGCAAGAAGAACTCAACCAATTTGAGAGAAGCCAAGTATGGGAACTCGTTCCTAAACCGATTAATCACTCGATAATTGGTACTAAATGGGTTTTTTAGAAACAAAGTAAATAAAGATGGTTCAGTCACACGTAACAAAGCTCGTCTAGTAGCTCAAGGATACAACCAAGAGGAAGGTATCGACTACAATGAGACGTATGCTCCTGTTGCTAGACTATAATCCATTCGGATGCTTTGTGCTTTTGCTAATTTTCAAAACTTTAAATTATTTCAAATGGATGTGAAAAGTGCTTTCTTGAATGGTTTTATTAAGGAGAAAGTTTATGTGAAACAACCTCCTGGCTTTGAAAATCACAAATTTCCCGACCACGTGTTCAAGCTAAAGAAAGCGCTTTATGGCCTCAAACAAGCCCCCAGAGCTTGGTATGAAAGGCTAAGTAGCTTCTTACTTGAGAAAGGTTTTTCAAAAGGGAAAATTGACACTACACTGTTTATAAAATCTTTTAAAGACACTATTATGTTGATTCAAATCTATGTTGATGATATCATTTTTGGCTCTACTGATGAAACCCTCTGTCAAGAATTTGCCAAGTGTATGCAGACGGAATTTGAGATGAGCATGATGGGAGAGCTCAACTACTTTCTTGGCCTGCAAGTGAAACAAATGGCTAATGGAACTTTCATCTGTCAATCAAAGTATACCAAGGACATGCTGAAGAAGTTCGATCTTGACAACGTCAAACCAATCAGCACTCCAATGGCTACTTTAACCAAACTCGAACCAGATGAGAGCGGCAAACCTGTTGATCAACGTAAGTATCGAGGTATGATAGCAGCTTACTTTATTTAACTGCTAGTCGTCCCGATATCATGTTTAGTGTTTACCTATGTGCTAGATATCAAGCTAATCCTAAGGAATCACACATGACCGCGGTTAAGCGTATCTTTCGATACCTTAAGGGTACGGTTACAGTGGGCCTATGGTATCCCAAGTCCACATCATTTGACCTTATTGGTTACTCTGATGCTGACTTCGCTGGATGCAAGGTCGACCGTAAAAGTACGAGCGGCACGTGTCATTTATTAGGAAAGGCTTTAGTCTCCTGGTTTAGCAAGAAGCAGAACTCTGTCGCACTATCCACAACAGAAGCTGAATACATAGCAGCTGGGCGTTGTTGTGCACAAATTCTGTGGATGAAGCAAACCCTTGAAGACTATAAGTTATCTTTCTTGCATATTCCTATATTCTGTGATAACACTAGTGCCATTAATTTGACTAAGAACCCTGTCTGCCACTCACGCACTAAACATATTGAGATTAGACACCACTTTTTGTGTGATCATCAGCAAAACGGCACGATTAACTTAGAATTTATTGACACTGATCATCAGCTAGCAGACTTCTTTACTAAGCCTTTATCCGAAGAGCGCTTCAATTTCCTTTGTCGTGAACTTGGAATTTTAGATGAAGCGGTCATAAATTGAAACTCACCTGCATAAATATCTGGTATAGTATGATTCTTTTATGATAAATTTGGTATGGGTACAAGCCGAAAGGGTCCTTCTGACAACAAGGCGTAAAAGCCTAAGCGACACGGTGCACTAGTCCTCAGGACTACCGCTAGGTGGGATCCGGCCCCTGCAGCTAACCCATGGCAAATTCAAACTATTGAATTATATTATATTTCCTTGTTTATTATATGGTTTGTTTTGATTTATTATTGCCTATTTACTAATTTCTAAGTTCATTCTGATATTAGTCTACCTCTCTATCTATCTGATTGATTTCATCAAGCTTTTATCCTCATTTCTACCTCTTTTTCACCACTTAACCATTCTCTCTAATTTTTGGCCTGACTTATGTTCTGGGACATGAACCCAGAACTCGGGATGAACTCTGCCCCTACCAGAGTTTGGGCCGAGTTCGGTCCCATTGTTCCAGCGTCGGGGACAGCCTCCACCGTTTGATCATTTTAGATTGTACGGTTCAGATTCCCTCCGACCAAAGAAAACCCTCTATTTATTTTCGGGTTTTCATCTCTCTCCTTCATTCTTTCCTTCTTCTCCACCTCTCCAAACTTTCTCCTACAAACCCTAACCCTAGTTTTCTATCTAGTGTGCTCCATTCCTTCTCAAAATCAAGGGAAAGGGGTTTATCATCATTCTCTTCCACTGTTTGTTGTTGATTTCAGGTATATCCCCCTCTTTCTCTCTATTTCAAGTTCTCTATTTTCTTGCAAATGGCTCCTCGCTTGCCCAATCGTGGGAAAAGGACTCGAACTGAGGGAGCTTCCTCTTCGAATCCTCCTCCTCCAATTGAGCAAGTAGTTGAACAACAACCCATTCATCCGTTGTTCAACCCGCCTTGTCCCCATGATCCGAATACATATGACGAACGATTATTTGTGTCGCTAGACGCGTCTAATGCGTGGTTTAGCGACTTTCGGACTCGTCCGGTATTCGGGGGACATCCGATAAATTTTACAATCTTTTCTCAATATGAATTATTGTTTCGTGATCTATGTTTGGATGAGTTAGTTGCCTCAAACTTTGTCATTTACCGTAGCGCCATCCAAATGTTTTATTGCAATTTAACTTTCGATGCAACCCACATCTATTCCCGGGTTGCCGGTATTGACATTGCTTTCAATAATTCTGAGTTGGGGGATTTTCTTGATATTCTTAATCTCGATGCTTGGGATAAACTTGTGGAAGCTCGTCAATTTCAATTTATTGGCGATACTTCTCTTGAAGGTTTCAAGGAGGAATTATGTGCTCCTAACATAAGTCCTCGCAAACTTACGGCCAAGCACCTCAACCCATATTTCTATGAACTTCATCGAATCATTTTTAACACTATCTTGCCAAAAGCCGGCTCCACTGAAGAAGTTACCTACTTTGAGATATCTGCTTTGTATCACCTTCATTATCGTATCCCCTTCAATCTTCCTAGGACAATGATGGACTGGATGATAAATTGTAGGAAGAAACCAAGAGCATTGGTTTATCCTTTATATCTTTCTATGGTTTTTCGTGCGTTCATTATTCCTATTCATGACTGTCAGTTCTTGCCTGCTCCTGCTTTCCTGTCCAAGGCACGACGTACTCAGGCAGTCGTCGCCTCTCCTGAGGCTTCTGAGCATTCTGTTGATGAGGAGCCTGACTCCCCTCCACTCGGTCAGGATGCACCTCCTCCACCTGCCACTCTTGAGTCTATTCAGACTATGCTCCGGGATCGTTTTGCTCTTGAGGACGATCGCTGGACACAGCTGGACTATCGTACTACTCTGCAGATGAGTGCCCTCGGCAACTCTCTGCATGATATACGGTATTCCCTGTCTCGTCATCTGCACATTCCCATGGAGCGGGATCCAGCACGTGCGGGCCATCGCATTGATGATCCGTGGGTCATGCGTTACATGGATCCAGATGATGCTTTTGTGGACCCCCGTCGCTCCTTCCCTGGTCACTCAGACACTCCTGGACCATCTCGTGCTCCGTGATGGAGATTGGCTACTATCTGCCGCTGCTGCTGATGATGATGCATTTTGATTTCTAGTTATTTAGTTTTTATGTACTTGGATGTTCTAAAACTCTGGTTGTGTGTTTGATATTTGGTTATGCATTTTATGCTAGTGACTCATTTTATTTATTTATATACTGTTTCTTCTCTGCTTGGTGTGGTTGCATTCCTATTATTGTCTACTGCGTTTCCATGTTCCTCTGCAGTCTATATTGCTAAATGCCAAAAGTGGAAGAACTATGTATATTCTGGCTGGATATATTTGGTATCATAGCTTTCGCTTTCGTATATCTGTGCTTGTTTGTGCTTTTTGGAGATATTATACAGGTTCAATGCATTATTTACGGGGGAGCTATTTCTTCTAGCTCAGCACCGTTCACTGATCACGGGGGAGCTCTTATTTCTAGCTCGGCATCGATTATGGGGGAGCTATGTTGCTATGATCAACTGTGTCCTGGTATGAAAAAAAATTATTATTTTGTCAATTATCAATATGGGGGAGATTGTATACATATATTATTTTGTCAATTATCAATATGGGGGAGATTGTTGACACAAAGTCACAGTCAACCAAATATTGACAATATTGACTAAATAATATCTGTAATAATTTAATACGACACACGACGTCTGCATTAAGCTCAAGACAGAAGACAGCTCAGCTTCCGTGTCTCAGTTGATTCGAGTCTGTATTTTACACTTTCTTTGAGTCTAGACTAATGTAATCTGAGTCATGCTGAGCTCTTGAAACTTAGACTATAGCCTACCCAAAAATCCCAAGCTCCACCAAACCAGAAATTCCCAAATGGTCCCCTTTGAACCACTCTGTGCTCTGGAGACAGAGTTCGGGCCAAACTCTGCCTCCACACAGAGTTCGGGCCGAACTCTGTCCCCTAGAAATCAGGAACCCTAATTTTAGGGTTAGCTGGTTGCTAGTTGTCCAACGGCCAAATATTTGAATTTTCCTACCCGAATTCTGGCCGAATTCTGCCTATAAAAACACTATAAATAGGGCATGAATTCTCTCATTCCAATCCATCCAATCTTCTCTTCTCTTCTCTCTTATAAGCTCAAATAAGCCATATCCTTCCCATCTACTAGCCACAAGCCTCCTAAGTGTCGAGTGCTCAGCATCTCTCAGTTAGGATTCTTGTGCAAGAGTCGAAGAAGTCGCTTGGACAATTCCAAGCAAATCGCCACTGCGATCCTCTGTTAGAAGTTGACGTGCTCTTCTGAAGTAAAGGCACGGGTTGTAAACTACTATTTCACAAATAGTGGATTTAATCCTGAGCTAGAGTTCTCAGGCCTGGACTAGTCCTCCACGAGGGAAACCAGGTTAAAATCGCTGTGTTTGCGTATGCTCTTTTGCTCTCTATTTATTTTTCGTACTTTACTCTGATTATTTATTATTGGTGAAAGAGTTATTTTTAATTGGCTATTTTTCTATATAAACTCTATTCACCCCCCTCTAGAGTTGCCAAACTGTTCTTCAGCAAGTAGGGCTCCAGGTACACAGTGTTGCGGTTACGATAAACTAAATACGCCGGACGAATGTTACGCAACCAGAAACACATCTTCTCAGGTAAGAAATGAGGAAATCCAACGCCATCAACATGGACACTCCTCACTTCCTGGTCAGTAAAATGGGGAACGGACACGAAGAAATCATATCCGTCCACCCTCGCCGGCATCCTCCGACACGCCGGCATGGTACTATATTCCCAAGGCTGATGGCGGTGTCTGAAAAGAAAAGCGTCATCGTCCGTAACGCTGTCTCCCGTCCCGGGCCTTATCAAAGACCGATAATGCAACAACAGCCACCCCAGCAGGTAATGATAGGGCAACTCTATACGTTCAAAATCTGTCACCACGTCACGAGCAATGACCTTGGACGAGAAGGCGTGGAGACCATGGTAAATGCTGCACACCATAGCGGAAAGAAGAGCCAGCCTGACCCCAAAGGCCAACTTCACGGCGGGAAGAATAAAGTGACGGTCGATCCTCTCGATGGAACCTGCCCCTCCCGAAACCACACAATTACGCAGCCACACCATTAAAAAGCCTGCCAGGAGTGCCTTCTCTGACAGCCGCCGAGTACCACAATAAAAATTGCTAAAGGAGTCAATCTGGCTCCCAAACTTGTCACCCTTAGACTTCAACCTCCTAGCAGTCGATACCAAGCTTTCTACTTCACTAGGAGTCTGACGACCGTGGGAAGTAACTCGGCCAGCAGCACTGAATTTAAAAAGATAAGAGACCCAGGAGTTGGTATGGGGAGTGTCCCCTTCCGAGCTATCATTTTTCTTGATAGCCGTTTGGTGACAGGTACTATGGTGACATAACAGTTCTTGGTACACAGCGACGAAGCCTGGGAATCGTCGATCTAGATCCTGGAACTCCTCGTTCGTTGGAATGTACGCTTTGAAGGGCTCGTCTCCCTAGGAAAGCTTGGAGACAGCATACATCTCATGAAGAGCGAGCCCCAACTCCCCTACAGGTGTGAAGAAAGTTCCTGTCCGATGATTATACATCTCCAGAAGGGCCATGAATAATGGCTTATTAATGGGCAATCCGTGGCTGGTACCCCGGATAGCGTCATAAAGATTGACTTCTCGTAAAAATTCCTCATAGTTCCGCCGAATCCACGAGGTTAGGTTAGCCCACGGGGGAATGGGGTGTAACCAGCTCGACAGTACCAATCTACCAACAGGATAGGACCCTTTTCGAGCAAGCTGGCTCAGAAAGGTGTCAGCCTGAGAAAATGAGAAGTTAGGATCGGGCGTGTTGATAAAGGTACCCGGAGCTAACCCATCACAGATCGACTGGTCGGATCCTTGATCGTGCGCACTGACCCAGTAGTTTTATTGTAATGGATGTTACCAACAAACATCCCCGGTCTGGTTGGAGTGAGGGAGTCTGTCATCTGCCTGTCCAATAAGATCATGTTGAATCATGCAAGAGGGAAATGACGCTTCATAATGGGGATATGAATCGGCATCCCGTCCAGATTAAAATCCCAACTCTCAGAGATATGCAGCATACGGAAGTTTTTTATGATCAATGCATCCCCAAAGAGGAAGATCGGCCTCAGATACTTCCCATTTGGCTCCACGGAGCTCATCATGTCACTAAGGAATTGGAAAGATTGAACCCTGATGACATTTAGTCGCTCCAAGGGCTCATTAACAAGGAGCTGCTCTGACACTTGACGAACTAAATCATCCCGTCGCACATCCGAAGCAAGTTGATTCGAGCCAACCAAAAGTTTCCCTGCAGGATTTACTGGCAAATTCACTGAAGAAAGGCGAAAGAAATAAGATTAGAAGATAGTCAAGACAAGAAGCATTTGAAAGATCATTTGAGTCTATGCGGCTCGGGTCATCACAGCCCCATGCGGCTTAGAACCAGATGAGTCTATGCGGTTTGGTTCGTCACGCCTTATGCGGCTCAGAACCAGATGAGTCAATGCGGTTCGGTTCATCATGGCCTTATGCGGCTCCGAGTCAGATGAGTCCATACAAATCAAAGTTCAGATTGGGCCTATGCGGTTCAAGGTCCACATGAACTCAACCGACAAACCTAGGCACTGATGCGGCTCAGATTCAGGTGAGACTAGGCGATTCAAAGTCCACACAGACATATGCGGCCCTGAACAGACAGACTCATACGGCTACAAGCAGATCAGCTTATGCGGTTCAAAAGTGAACTACGCTCATGCGGCCCAAACCGAAAATATATATGCGGTTCAGCTCGAATATGACAAGCCCATGCGGCCTCCTGGGCGAAATGCTTATGCGGTCATATCGACGAAACTCGTACGCGCAGCTTGTGCATAAATTATGCAGCAGAGCCATGGCAGTTAGGGTTCTAAGGCAATGCCCTTACCAGCAATAGGCGGGTGAACATCAGGATGAACGGAGTAAACAGCGACCGGCGGAGGAGTGGCCACGTTCGTCGCCACAGCCGTCGCAGAAGCGATCGCCTTGCCCTTCGCAGCCTTCGATGCAGCAGCCTTCTTGGGAGCCATGGGTGCTTGGGAGAGAAAGGAGTTAGAAAGATCGAAGAGAGCAAAAGAAATTCCTTAGAACGAAAGAGTTCCTATTTATAGACAAGGAAGGAACGCCTCGATCCACGTGCAAATATGATGACCGACTCTTCTGTCATCGAGGCAAAACGGCTGAATAATAGCCTGACTCTTGGGATCCTGGCCCAAGAAAGCGGCTCTTAAAATCTGCAACAAATCAAGAACATTAAATGCAGAAGATTCACAGAAGATTTACACACATGGCAGAAAGACGTGGCAAAAAGCTCATGCGGCCAAAATAGCCCATGCGGCTCAGAGAGTTATGCGGTTGAGGTAATCATGCGGCTGGTCAAATCCATGCGGCTAGGACAGAATACATCCATGCGGCTCTGGCCTAATCATGCTTCTTATTCAAAGTATTTCAATTTTGCAAATTGAAAACTTTGAAGGGGGTCTTGTAGAAGCATGAAAAAGAGAAGATAATCCATGCGGCCGGGGAGCCACATGCGGCTCAAGAGTCCCATGCGGCTCAAACACAGAGTGGACTCCATGCAGCCAGCAGAGGGAAGCCACGTGTCTTTTTTTTTGAACGGTTGTACCTAGCATCATTTAAACACAATTAATGCTCTGACGGCCGATAATTAATGCTCTGACGGCTGACAGCTGACAGTTGACAGCCCTGACGAAAAGTAGTCATAAATGACTGACGTAAAAGCACTATCTTCCTAGGAAATTGGGGAAAATCCCCACAGCTCCGAGGCAAGTTTATGCGGCCAGTCTAAATGAGTTCATGCGGCCAGTCTAAATGAGTTCATGCGGCCAGTGCAGAAGAACCTATGCGGATTCAATCATGAAAGTCCCCCATGCGGCTCGGCCATGAAGAAATCCATGCAGCTCGGCCATGAAGACTCTCATACAGCTCGGCCATAAAGACCCCCATGCGGCTCGGCCATAAAAAAATCCATGCGGCTGGGCCATGAAGACTCTCATACAGCTCGGCCATGAAGACCCCCATTCGGCTCGGTCATGAACATATCCATGCGGCTCGGTCATGACAACCTTCATGCGGTTTGAGTATAGAGACTATTCATGCGGCTCAGTTATGACGACCTTCATGCGGCCCAAATATGAACGCTCCTCATACGACTCAACAACGATGACAGAACACGTGTCCTAAAGGTAATCAAATTTTGGGTCAGATCCTAACGATTTGGGACACGTGGCAAGAGAATGAATTAAATTGATTCATTCAGATTTGCAGATATCAGCAAATCATCATGATGGGGATTTATTGCAATCAACATTAATGACTGACATGATTTGGCATAATCCTCATCAATGGCCCAGATCCTTCACACTCAAGATTAATGGCATAGATTGATCACTTATCAGGCCGCCGCCACTTTGAGAATGGACAATCATTGCAAACCCTAATGATCCTCCCCACTATTATAAATAGCAGGGAGCCATTCCCTTGCAAAATATACAAGGAGAGAGATACGCACATACAGAGAGGCACTCCCCCAATAATCAGAGAGAAAAATACACAGAGATCAATACAGAGAGAGAGAGAGAAGCCAGAAGAGCAATACGAGGAGAGCAAGAAGAGCATTTCTTCGTCAACGCCAAGCATCTCGTCACAGGAGCCAAGGCTACGTCCGATCGTCCAAGGAGTAAGGCAGAGCTGTCGTCGCTTTCCCGAGCCTCTATCGTCACCCCCCAGAATCAAAAATAAATAATTGTACTTAGATTGCTGTACCTAGGTTTTCGTCCCTAGGCTTTCTTTGTACAAGCGAGTTTGTAACGTGAAGTAAAAGTCCAGTCCTCCCATAAAAATGTTCTGGTCTTTTATATTTCATGGCAAACATCTGTACGGAGAGCGGGTTGAGATCTTTACTGACTACAAGAGCTTGAAGTACGTGTTCACTCAGAAGGAGCTGAACATGAGGCAGAGACATTGGCTAGAGCTGATGAAGGACTTTGATATCGCCTTGCAGTACCATCCAGGGAAGGCCAACGTAGTCGCAGATGCCTTGAGCAGGTATCCAGTGGCTATGTATCTGACATCAGACCGTCATCTTTTGGCCGACCTGGACAGTTTGGGAATCGAGGTGATTATTCCAGGCATGGAGGTGCAGACATGGGGCTTACAGATTCAGTCTGAGTTGATGGTTAGGGTCAGATCAGCGTAGTTTGATGATGTTGCCCTGAGGTACATCAGGGAGCAGGTGCAGGCAGGGTTGCTTGATGATTTCTCCATTGTCGAAGATGGGTCGCTGCGGCACGGTGCTTGACTGTGCGTTCCGAGTGATGAGCTTCGAGAGAAGGTTCTTCAGGAGGCTCATCGCTCTCAGTACTCTATGCATCCTGGTGCCAACAAGATATACAGAGATCTGAGAGAGCACGTTTGGTGGTACGACATGAAGCGCGAGGTGGCTCAGTTCGTATCTCGCTGCTTGGTTTGTCAGCAGGTGAAGGCCGAGAGGCAGAGGCCTGGCGGATTGCTACAGCCACTACCCATCCCTGAGTGGAAGTGGGAGCACATCACCATGGACTTTGTGTCCGGACTTCTCCGATCTCCAGGAAGGAAAGATGCGATTTGGGTCATAGTTGATAGATTGACCAAATCGGCCTACTTTTTGCCTTTCAAGGTGGGATTGTCTACGGAGAGGAATGTGTTTGACAACATAATTAATACTGTAATGGACGTAAAGGGGAAGATGAAAGACAATCCAAAGGCTAGATTGGACTTGGAAGAAATATGTAGACGTCCTGCATTGCATTTGATAGAGGACGGGAATGGGAAGTTGAAGCAGCCTAAGGCAATTTTTTCACTGGAGAAGGAGGATAAAGTGAGGCTTTGTAGGTGGATTCAAGGTCTTGAATTTTTAGATGGGTATGTTTCGAACTTGAGAAGATGGGTCGACCTCAAGGAGAACAAACTGACAGGTATGAAGAGCCATGATTGTCACGTATTCATGGAGCGGTTAATTCTGATTGCATTTCAGGAATTCTTACTGCAGGCAGTTTGGGATCCGTTGACGGAGCTTAGCATATTCTTCAGGGACCTTTGTTCTAAGAAATTGCTCGTTGATCGTCTAGAAAAGCAAGAGAAGGACATTGCGGTAACAATGTGCAAGCTAGAGAGGGTGTTCCCTCCTGGATTTTTTGACTCTATGGAGCATTTGCCGATTCATCTTTCCTACGAGGCACATGTTGGTGGACCCGTCGAATATCGATGGATGTACCCGTTCGAGCGATATTTGAATCACCTAAAAAGAAAGGTAAAAAATAAGGCTCGGATCGAGGGTTCTATTTGTGAAGCCTATATTTTCGAGAAGATTACAAATTTCTGCTCCTACTATTTTAAACCTCATGTTGCTACGAATAGAACGAGGGCTCCGAGAAACGATGACGGATATCAAGAATTTAATGATAGAATACTGAAAGTATTCAATACGTCCGGAAAGCCTTCGGGGAAAATGAAGAAGAGATATTTGAATGACGAAGAGCTAAGGGCTGCTCACTTGTATGTATTACTCAATTACGACGAGGATGAAGTGGAGAAGCTAGAGGGGTAAGTAAGGAATAATGAGTTTATGTCATCTCAATGTAATAGTATAAACTAATATTATTGTTCTAATCGGCGGTTGCTTCGTTGTTTTCCAGCACATATAATGATGAGTTGAGGCTGGTTAGACCCTACCTAACAGACGAAGCATTAGAATAAGAAATGAGACGTCATTTTCCTTCTTGGTTGAACGAATTTGTAAGTAGCTCGGTAATTACTGGCCTCTTCTAATACAACTGCGCAATAAATAACTTATTATCTCTTCTTTGATATTCAGGTCGATCGTCTAATTTCATTCGAGATTGAATTAATTAGAACTCTTGCCAAGGGACCAATTACTTTTGTTAAAATATGGCCAAGTTACTGTGTCAATGGCTTTCGGTTCAAGTCGACAAATGCTTCGATCAGAGACAGCTTCCTGGATCTTGATTCCACAAAAAATAGTTGTTTGAGTATCAAGTCTTCGAACTACAAAGACGTCGATCCAGGAAATGATTTCTTTGGCATCTTGCGAGAGATTGTGGAGTTGTCATATAATAATGGCAGAGAACCTACAAAGATCGTGTTCTTCAAGTGTGAGTGGTTCGATCCGATTGAAAATCAAGGTTAGAAAATTGACAAGCATGGTCTTGTGGATATAAACTACAAGCGTAGATATCAAGGCTACGAACCGTTTGTCCTAGCAACTCAGGCTCAGCTCGTGTACTTTACAGCTTATCCGAGACGGGGAGCAACGAAGTCTGTCTGGTGGGCAGTATGCAAGACTAAAGCTAGAGATACTTTTGATGTTGACGAAAAAGCTTACCAGGAGGACGAGCTACCTCTTGTAACCAATATTATCGATGTGGACTCCACGGAAGTTACACATTACACGACACATAATATAGAAGATGTATAATTATCCGAAGAGGAAGACGAAGTCGACGAAGGCGAAGATGAAAGTAAAGATGAGGAGGAAGAGGAAGATGAGGTCGAGGAAGACGAACAAGATGATTATTCTGAAGATGATTGAGAGAGATATACTTATCTGAACTTAGATGTTTCTTCTATAATATATTATCTGGACTTAGACGTTTATTGTAGAATGTATCATCATATGTTGTCTTGGTTATTATCTTGTCTTTGTTGTACTTTCATATTTTTAGTCTCTATTATTTGTTGTACTTTCATATTTCTAGTCTCTATTATTTGTTGTATTATCATATGTTGTTATCAGGTATGGCAGGTCATCGCGGATCGTTCTGAAAAAGGGGACGACGAGGTCATGATCCTTTGGTACTTCCTACTGGTACTGCTAGAGGACAGGGTTTTCCTTCGGTACCTCCTACTGGTACCGTCTCTGGATCCTCGTCGCCGATTACTCCTCCATATCGGACAGTAGCTGGGCCTGCTGGGACGACGTCACGTGGCATATCTCCTGGGACGAGTAGTTCCAGGCCTAATGAGAGTGCTCGCCCGTCTAGTGTTCCTGCTGCTGATACGACGATGGAGACGGATGAGCAGATGGCGGAGGTTGCGCCGACGGCCGACCAGCATCATGCAGATGATGCGTGCGCTCCTCCGTAGGAGAGGAGGACGGAGATCTGGGCCGACGGTACAAAGTAGGTGTTTTGGTTTATAATTTTTTTTCTATTTTTATCATAAATTAACTTTTTTCATGAATATAATATGTTTGTATAGATATCGTCCCCCAGAGGTACAGAGACGCCTAGGCCACATACTGAGGCATAATTATGGTGGTCCTTGGATTAACGACTCTGATGCTCCAGACGAAAGGAAGAACTACTGGTTTACGCACTTCAAGGTTAAAATAGATTTACTTTTAATATGAATCATATAATTAATTCATATTATATATAACTGATAAATATTTGGTTTGCGCTCTTCTAGGATATGTTTTTCTATCCACCGTACCGGGCCGAGCTTATCGAGGGAATGTTTCCTGCCGTCGCTACCAAGCTGATCCGCAACGCTATTAATGATCAGAAGGATCGTGATCGAGCCGGAAAGCCGATCCAAGGTTGGATCACCCCTGATCAGTGGAATGCAATGAAGGCTCGATCTAAGGTACAATGAGAAGTCGGAGAAGGCCAAGACGGCTAGGCAACATGCCTCGAAGTGGTTCGGTGGGTCGATTCCGATGACGGAACATTTTCGTCGTCTGGTATGTCTTTTTCTTTTAGAAATATTATTTTAATGCAAATCTGATAAATTATTACTAAGATAATATATTTAATTACAGGTAAGGAAGGTCGGTAACGCCGACATGGTGACCGTCTTCCTGGCCACCCATCGAAAGGGCGAAGGGCTTATTGACGAGAGGGCCGAGCAGACCTATATAAGTATTACAATACGTTATCTTAATTTAATACATTGTGTCAATTTTAATATAACTTAGTAAATATGACGCAAACAAATATTTATGTAGTTAGTAATAATAAGTACATTAATTAGAAATTATAGAGTACTATCCATACTTTCTATGCCGAGTATCAGAGGCTGCGGAAACGGGTGGCTGCTAGTGCACCTAATGCAAGAGAGGCCGGTACTTCCTCGCAGCCCACTCAAGCTCCGTCGGCGGACGAGCTGTGGATGACCGCCGCTGGTGGACTCCATAGGGGTACGTACTACGGTACGGGATCCTATGGCGTCCTAGTTGCGACCCAGTCCTCTTGGGCATCTCCTGCTAGTGTGTATGGTCCACAGCCGTTCCAGAAGTCTGCCCGAGTCCACCAGATGATGGAGTCTCTCCGTGACGACCTGCTACGACGGATCGAGGAGCAGTCTCAGCACCCTACGGACGATCCTGTGCTGCTAGTACGATTGGATGCGCTCGACCGCGGCATTATGGAGCTCATAGAGACGACTGAGAGGACAGAGCGCAGCGTTGGAGGGTTAGAGCGCACGGTGACGGAGCTGCAGACAGTACAGGTGACCATGATCGATAGGCTGATATTGGTGATAGATTCGATGGTCCAGAGCAGTGATAGACTGTTATCTACCATGGATTCATACAACCAGCGACTTACAACGTTGGAGCGTGCTGGTCCTCCGGGTGTGCCTTCATCGTCGTCGACTCCGCTGCCTCTACCGCCTTCTTCATCGACACCGACTCCACCGACGTCACTGCCTACTCCATCGGTATCGATTTCACTTGAGGAGTATGAGTTGTTCTTATCCCTTCGTCGCGACGGTGCCCCTCCTGCACCAGATCCCTAATAGTCCTAGTTAGGACTGTTTGTTTGTGTTTGTTTGATCTTTTGTTTGTGACTTGGATATTTGTTGGTTGTATAGACTTGGATGTTTGGATCCTATTCTATTTGTTGGTTGTGTGTAGACTTTGGTTATTTAGTTGTAGACTTTGTTATTTGGTGTAGAGTTGGTTATTTGGATACTTGTTGGTTGTGCCTATTCTATTTGTTGGATCCTATTCTATTTGTTGGATCACATTCTATTTGTTGCCTGCTACATTGTGTTATACTGTTGTTTATGTTATTATTCGTTTCAATTGTATGTTAATGTGCTTCTGTGGTTTACGTTTACCGGTGTTGAGTGTTCCACCGAAGGGGTCGGCGAACCCAGGGAGAAAAGGATATCTGTTATACTGTGTCTTTATGGTTATCTTTTTAAACTGTAGGGATAAAAGGACATTCTGTATTTTTTTGCAGATTTAGCGACGTTTACCGACGTCCACCGACGTACGTTTGCGTCGGTAAACGTTGGTAAATCTGCAAAATTTTCCAGGGTACCGACGTTTACCGACGTCCTTATACGTCGGAGACCGTCGATAAAAGTCGGTGAACGTCGTAATAATCCCAGGAATTATCGATATTTAGTGACATAATTGTCGTCGCCAATCCAACGACTAAACGACGGTAAACGTCGGTAAGTTCCCAGGATATTATCGACGTGTAGCGACTTTCAACACGTCGCTAATCCACCGACGAAACGACGGTAGACGTCGGTAATATCCCAGGATATACCGACGTAATCATACGTCGGTGAACGTCGGTATTTGCGACGTTCGGCGACGTTTTAAGATCAGCGACTTACGTTTTTGCGACAAGTCCAAAACGTCGGTAATTGCGTTGGTAAATATTTTTAGCGACGTAATTTGTCGTTTTAGCGACGTCTTTAGGCGTCGCTAAAACGACTTATTCTGGTAGTGACACTACTCTTCAATTATAAGCCTATCCGCGTTCTATTTGATTCAGGTGCCATACATAACTTTATATCGACGGACTTTACTGCAGAACACAAATTTTTTATGATACGACTAGGCCTTAATCTTAGTGTTAAAATACCGCTGGGTACATCACTACTTGCACAATTAGGCTGTAGAGACAGAATCATCTTTATTGTTGGTAAATATGTGTATCTTGATGCAATAGTTCTAGATATTGAGGACTACAACATCATATTGGGAATGGATTGGCTCGACACTTGTAATGTCACCATTGACTGCACAGAAAAGAAGATCACCTTTATCATACCTAGAGTAACCAAATTCTGCTACTCGTGTGGTGAAGCGTTGCCGATCTGCATGGTGATCTCGGCAATTTTTGCTCGGAGGATGCTGTATTCCGGATATGAAGGCTTCTTGGCGTCTATTCGAGACATGCGACAGTATGGTACAAACATGGGTCAGATCGATGTTGCGGCAGACGTGTTTTCGGACGAGTTACTTGGCATGCAATCTAACTGAGAAATCGAGTTCATCATCGACACATTCCTCGATATTCGACCAATTTCTAAGGCCCCATTCAGACTGTAGAACTGAAAGAACTCAAGGTCTAGTTGCAAAAGTTGCTCGACAAGGGATTCATTTGGCCTAGTGTTTCACCATGGGGAGCGCCCGACGCATTCATGAAGAAAAATAATGAGTCAATGAATCTGTACATCGACTACTAAGAGTTGATCAATGCTACCTTCCGGAACAAATATCTATTATCCTGTATAGACGACTTGTTTGATTACCTACAAGAAACCACGGTGTTTCCGAAACTTGATCTCCGCTCGGTCTATCATCAACTCAAGATCAAGCCAGACGACGTGCCAAAGTCAGCTTTCCTCAGTCGATATGACCATTATGAGTTTCTGATAATGCCCTTCACCCTAACAAGTGCCCCTGCTGCCTTCATGGATCTTATAAATCGGGTGTTTCAACCCTTTCTCGACAAATTTGTCTTAGTCTTTATTGACGATATTCTCGTCTATTCGAAGGACAGAGTGCAATACGTACAACATCTGCGAACCGTACTCAAAACACGTCGTGAAAAACAGTTGTATGCGAAGATGAGCAAATATGAATTCTGGCTAAACAACGTATCATTCTACGGGCACATCATCTCCGCAGAAGGCATCATAGGCGATCCAAGAAAATTCGAAGTAGTTGTTGATTGGTAATGACCCGCATCAGTTAGTGAAACTCAAAGGTTTCTTGGCTTGTCGGAATACTACCGACGCTTCATGAAAGGCTTTGCGAAGTTGTATCGCTGTTGACTCGCTGACTCAAACGGGAGTCACGTTTGAGTGGTCGGACGGAAACGAGACTTGCTTCCAGGAGCCATAATAGCGGCTCGTTTCGGCCCTGATACTCGTGCTTCCTGAAAGGAATGAAAGATTTTAAATCTTCAGCGATGCTTTCGGCCAGGGCTTGGGATGTGTGCTCGTGCAGCAGAATAACATGATATTTTTTGCTTCTAGACAACTGAAGTTGCATGAGAAGAACTATCCCATGCATGACTTGGAATTAGCGGTAATTGTGTTCGCCTAAAATTACGGCGTCACTATCTTTATGGTATGGTGTGCAGTATTTTTACGGATCACAAGAGCCTAAAGTATCTCTTTATCCATGAAGAACTGAGTTAGCGACAGTGGCAGTGGCTAGAATTGATCAAAGACTACGACTTGACTATCGACTACACGTCGGGCAAGGGAAATGTTCTAGCGAATGCAATGAGCAAAAAATACATAGTCTTACTATCCATCAACGGCCAACTACTTCGTGATTTAGAGAATATGGGCGTCGAACTCCGGGTTCGGTTCGTGGGTACGGAGCTTGCCCAACTATGTGCGGAGCCGAATTTTTTGGAAAGGATCATGACCGCTTAGAAGGACGATCCCTACCTAATAAAGATGCGAGAGTTGAATTCAAAGGGTAAGGCGGCCAACTTTGTTAAAGATGCGACCGGCGTGCTATGATTGAAGGGCCGACTATGTATTTCGGATAACTCAGAACTGTGAAAGGAGATATTGTTGGAGGTACACTATGCAAAATATTTTTTGCATCCAAGCTACAACAAGATGTACATAGACCTTCGTACAAGATTCTGGTGGCACAGGACGAAGAGAGATGTGGTATTTTTCGTTGTGCAATACATGGCCTGTCAGCAAGTAAAAGCTGAGCACCAGAGACCGGGCGGGAAGACGTAGAAAGTTACTATTGCAGAGTGGAAGTGGGAAGATATAATGGACTTTATTGTTGGCTTGCCAAAGATGCCACGGGGGAAAGACGCTATTTGGGTCATCTCGACCGACTAACCATGTCATCGTATTTTATTGCTATCAAAGTTACTTAGAGCGTCGATCACCTGACCCATATTTACCTTGACAAGATTGTGCAACTGCACGGATTTCCAGTATCCATTATTTCAGATCGGGATGGACGATTTCTGTCGTGCTTCTGGAGTAGCATTCAGTCAGTTATGGGGACTAAGTTAAAGTTTAGCAGTGCTTACCATCCTTAGACCGACGACCAAACAGAACATGTGAATCAAATTCTCAAAGACATGTTACGGCTCTACACAATTAACTTGAAGTCAAGTTGGAACGTTTATCTACCGCTACCTGAATTTACATACAACAATAGTTATTGTAGTGACCCGCTCCGCCCTAGAAGGAACGCCGATTTCAAACGGCAAGTGCAACGACTCAAACGAGCCGTCGACCC
Source organism: Iris pallida (assembly GCA_029216955.1). NCBI lineage: Eukaryota > Viridiplantae > Streptophyta > Magnoliopsida > Asparagales > Iridaceae > Iris > Iris pallida. The sequence goes on along the minus strand of JANAVB010006993.1, from coordinate 10,688,297 downwards.
GAAGAGTTGCCTCGACCCGGTGAAGTATCGATGCAAATCGATGCAAGACTTGCATTGGCCCGTCAAGAAGAATCCAGACTTAGACTTGCAAAGGCGCGCTCGGAGGATCGCTCGGCCGATGCGAACATCGCTAAGGTGGGTGGCTCCGATGAACCCGTCTGTGCTTAGCCTAGACACATAACAATGCGGACACTATCACGAGAATCGCTAGGCGATAACACCCTGCATGCTAATAAATGATTCAACGCACCTAGCTAAGGGAATAATCCCATCTTGCATGCTTGTTTAGAACATGGAAAAGAACTTGGAAATCATAGAAACGCTCGCACCACGCTCTACGCTCGTGCTACGGCACAAGCTCACGTTCATGTCCCGTATACGTTCAAACAATGAAACAATGAATGGTTTACAACAATGAAACGGGAAGGCTATCAACATAGTCGCTCCGAGTAGAGTTTAGCAACATTGGAAGGCTATGGGACCGATGGGTCGCCAAGGCGACTCCCACACTGGGAGTTGCGTAATGCATGAATGAATGAATCAACGAATGAATGAACAAACACATGAATGACTCTATGAACATACGAACAAGTGAAAGAATAACATGAAAAGAAAGAATACATGAAAGATAAGACATGGAAGACGCTAGCGACAGGTATGACGGGCACGTGCAACGGGGCTCGCTACCCGCGCTGTACGGACGCCAACCTGGTCGTTAACGCATTATGGCTAAGGGTTAGCCTACGGCTCGGAGATAGCCGCTAAGTTAAAATGACAAGACAATACGAAATGGTCGTGGACAAACGGCACGGGCGATGGGGGGGTATACCGTGGCCGTCATGTGGAAGGATTCTGCGGCACGGGCGTTGGGGGGGTAAACCGTGGCCGGCCTAGGCAGAATCAATACGGCGCTTACGGGCTGCTTGGGTGCGGGCTTGGGCACCAAGAGACGTAAGTAGGAGGGTATATTCAAGAGACTTAACGGGGTGTACCAGCCATCACCCTACGCTAAGTTGAGAATTGCCACAGGGGAATGTCCTAAATGGCTTGTAAAGCCAGCGACCCGTGCATGTAGATTAAGTGGACTATGCTGGTGGCAATCCACGTGCAAGTTCTTGCATTGAAATCAAAGTAATCTAAGTTAAATGAACAAGTGTCTCCTGAACATGCCCAAAATATAACACTCTTGAACATGCTTGCAAAGTAACATCCTGAACATGAACATGCTCGAAATGTAACATGCCAGAACATGCTTGAAATGTAACCTGCTGAACATGCTCGATATGTAACACTCCTGAACATGCTTGAACGAAATACCCGAAACATGCTTGAATTGTAACACTCTAAAAACGTGCCTACGACGTGTTAGAACATGCCCCCGACGTGCTAGAATCCCGAGACATGGACACACACTTGATATTGAATGCGTGCATGAATCGTGTTATGTTATTATTCATGAATCGTGGTTTAACTTGGTTTACCTTGAACAGGGAAGGCCGGACGGTAAGTATGGGTAAGTCGTACATGTATTTCCATGCGACACTCGAGTTCGGTAACACGAGATAGGCTATGCAATATGCCATGAAATTGATCCTAAGGCAAGATTAGAAAGACAATGAATGATAGAGATGCACAAAAGATTATAGAACGTGTTTGGTAATGATGGCATTGTGGGCGAGCCAGCCTCCCCACCAGTGCATAACAATGTACTGATAACCCCACAGTATGCTTGCAGGATAGCAGGAGACGCCGGCGGGTGCGGAGCTTCCGTCGAACGTGTCAAGGCGCGGAGCCAACTCTGGGGCCTTGGAACGTTGCAAGAAACTGAAGCACCCTATACAGGACATAATGTATCGGAACATCGCCATGTATCCTTCCATGTTGTAAGCCATTTGGCACGCCTTTTATGTTTCAGAGAGAGAGAGAGCTTGAGCGACTTGTAATATCGGCCTAGCGCCGCTTGTAAACTTGTTGAATATCAATAAAGAATTTGGTTTCGCTTCCATTGTGTTCATTTATATTCCGCTGCAAATGGGGACACTCTGTGCGACTCTGTGGCCTAGAACTCAAATCGGCCGTTTCTGGACTTGGCCTTGCACGGGCGCAACCTAGGCCCGTGCGGCATCACGCCTTAGCGAGGACGATCGCTCCTACGGGAGCGGGGCGTGACAGATTGGTATCAGAGCACGGCTTTACGTCCTTGGACTTCACATCGAATTCTCAGTTTTGAAAGCTCGTTGGAAATAAGGAAGTGTACGCTCTCTCTCGTTGTGCCTTGGGATGTTCCATACAATAAGTCTAATACTTTCAAAAGCTCGTACAAGTACTCGGTTGAACGGGATCGATAGGCGAAGGCCTTTGTGCCAAACCCCGACAGACTTGAGTCGAAGGAAGACTAAATTGCTAGAAGTTAGCAAACGCAAGGCTCGCTTGAATAACTTTACGCTAACAATGTCGCACTATGTTAGACTTGACTCGATAGAGAACATATGCTAAGTTAACCTGTAGCGTGCATGCCTGACTAGTCTTGCATCGACCTAGCAAGTGAGCGTGCAAATTCAAATATAGTCTGCACGAGATGGTTATGCGGCACAACTTAGTCCGTGTGTCGTGCACCTTGACTTCTGGTGCAATCGAGTTGCGAGCGATATCAAGTACCGCTCGGTCGGGAACGGAGATACACTTAGAGTGTATATCGATAGGAATGCTATCAACTAACGCTTAGGCGTACGCGAATGATTGACTTGGATTTTGAGGACTCGTGTGAACGACTTAGTACGTCGAGACGACGTAAGCGAGTACGCTAGAGATTCGTCGAACGAATCTGAAGGATATCTTAGTGCATGGTGCGAACGTGATTGAGGATTAGACCGTATGGCTTGAACCCGAGTGGTGTATGTGATAGGTTCGAAGAAGAATAAGAATGAGTGTCGACGACTAGACGAGTGGCTCGAATCCGAGTGGTGTATGGATGTTCTTAGAAATCATTCGAGCGAAACTTGAGGATTACGAAACACAACGAGTACGTCGGCGAGGCAATGCGATCGCGCAAAGCCTTAGAACGCGTCACGCTTATTTGATCGTGACTTCGTGTGTCCCGAACGAGATATCGTTCGGACAACTTGTGAATGGGTAACGCGTGTTAGAAATGATTCGGAACGATGGATGAAAATAAATGGTCTTGATCGAGGAAACTTAGAGGAACGTGCGTGCGATGTCGAATTGATGCAAATGAAATGTGACTTGAGTTTTGAATAACGATCTTGAAACGAGCTTTGAGGAAAAGCGACTGAACTTGATCTTGAGTATCGGGAGAAATGGTGGAATATCCAACTCGGACAACGGCATCGTCGCATGACTCGAAATTGGTTGCAAAGGAAGATCGTCAGGTTACGCATATCGTCGATGGTATTGAGGCGTATCAAAGATCGATATGCGATAACTCGGGGGTACTCTGACTCGGCGAATGACGATCGTGCAAATGTCATTGTTCCGTTGGATGCTATACTCGGGGTATTAAAACGTGTCAAGGAAAATATAGACGTGACTCGAGGATTTCTGGTTGAATGAATGACGGTCGGACTGTCAAATTGAAATCTTGACTTGGATGAAATAAAATGCTTGGATTTACTTCGACGATAACCCCAACGTCGACATTCTTGTCTTATGCGAGCGCAACTCCAGCCTCGCACATGCGTCGCGCCGATTAGGGCGATCACTCCGCGTGAGCGCTGGTATGGTGATTCATCCAGCGGGGGTGATCAAACTTGCACGGCGTGGCAATACGATTGCTTCGACTTGTGGTTTGACGCGAAGATGACTTGAGAATGATTCGGTGTGCTTGAATGATGAAGTTTGAGGGTTGAGTAGGTCCAATCCGCGTATCGAGAATAGGTGATCGTGCTCGATGTTTAGAAATCTGAGTGACGCGAGCTTGGGTAGAAAATCCCGTACTACCGACTTTGGTTTGACCCTAGGATTGGGGTCAGTGTTGGCATTATTGTTGGGGAACTATGATTCCAATCCTGACATTGACTTAGCCTCGAAAAGATGGCCTAGCGGTTAGGCGAGACGCCCCTGTTTCATGTGTTAGCAATCAAAAGATTGATCTTAAGGATTGGCATGGATGGATAGCATGAACCACGAATGTAGGAAACCCTACTCACGAGACTCGGCTGACATGCATATATTTCAGGGACGCCTGGGTATGTGCACGATGCGACTCGAGTGAGAATGACAAATTCTCTATCATGCGGCTAGGCTGAATGCAGGTATTTTGGGGACGCCTGAAATGCGTGCACGATCCGGCCAAGTGATACGATGAGTTCTAGCACGACTTGGGGAGTAAACAAGTGTCGTGAGCGTGAAATCGTGCTAGTAAAAGTTGGTATAACGAAGTGAAGCATTGATAGAAAGATATGCTCGACGATAGTGCAATATGTGGTCTTAAATTCGATGAAAATTTCCTAGACTTGGTCGACCCCGTTAAGTAGAAATCATACTGATTTCGTGGACACGAACGCTTGAAAAGCGAATCGGGCCATCTCGATGACCGAGATAAACGAAAGTGAATTTGCCTTAGCCTGCGACCCTCGCATTTGACGAATTACAATGTGTCTCGTGTAACCATTCCAGTTCCATGACACGTCGAAATAGCAACCAAGACGAAGAAATACTCGAATTGAATAAGTACAATCAACTCTAAAATAAATGAAAGGCTATTCGATAAAATCGACCCAACGCGTGTGACACGGAACTTAGAAATATATCAAGTACTGTTCGATGCCGTCGAACGATAAAACCATTCGATAGGAAATTGCCTAAGGTGCGCATACGATCCGAGTTAAGAAATGGTAGGATGACCTGCACTCAGAAAGTCTCGAGGACGAGACTTATTTTGAGTGGTGTATTATGTAGTGACCCGCTCCGCCCTAGAAGGAACGCCGATTTCAAACGGCAAGTGCAACGACTCAAACGAGCCGTCGACCCGAAGAGTTGCCTCGACCCGGTGAAGTATCGATGCAAATCGATGCAAGACTTGCATTGGCCCGTCAAGAAGAATCCAGACTTAGACTTGCAAAGGCGCGCTCGGAGGATCGCTCGGCCGATGCGAACATCGCTAAGGTGGGTGGCTCCGATGAACCCGTCTGTGCTTAGCCTAGACACATAACAATGCGGACACTATCACGAGAATCGCTAGGCGATAACACCCTGCATGCTAATAAATGATTCAACGCACCTAGCTAAGGGAATAATCCCATCTTGCATGCTTGTTTAGAACATGGAAAAGAACTTGGAAATCATAGAAACGCTCGCACCACGCTCTACGCTCGTGCTACGGCACAAGCTCACGTTCATGTCCCGTATACGTTCAAACAATGAAACAATGAATGGTTTACAACAATGAAACGGGAAGGCTATCAACATAGTCGCTCCGAGTAGAGTTTAGCAACATTGGAAGGCTATGGGACCGATGGGTCGCCAAGGCGACTCCCACACTGGGAGTTGCGTAATGCATGAATGAATGAATCAACGAATGAATGAACAAACACATGAATGACTCTATGAACATACGAACAAGTGAAAGAATAACATGAAAAGAAAGAATACATGAAAGATAAGACATGGAAGACGCTAGCGACAGGTATGACGGGCACGTGCAACGGGGCTCGCTACCCGCGCTGTACGGACGCCAACCTGGTCGTTAACGCATTATGGCTAAGGGTTAGCCTACGGCTCGGAGATAGCCGCTAAGTTAAAATGACAAGACAATACGAAATGGTCGTGGACAAACGGCACGGGCGATGGGGGGGTATACCGTGGCCGTCATGTGGAAGGATTCTGCGGCACGGGCGTTGGGGGGGTAAACCGTGGCCGGCCTAGGCAGAATCAATACGGCGCTTACGGGCTGCTTGGGTGCGGGCTTGGGCACCAAGAGACGTAAGTAGGAGGGTATATTCAAGAGACTTAACGGGGTGTACCAGCCATCACCCTACGCTAAGTTGAGAATTGCCACAGGGGAATGTCCTAAATGGCTTGTAAAGCCAGCGACCCGTGCATGTAGATTAAGTGGACTATGCTGGTGGCAATCCACGTGCAAGTTCTTGCATTGAAATCAAAGTAATCTAAGTTAAATGAACAAGTGTCTCCTGAACATGCCCAAAATATAACACTCTTGAACATGCTTGCAAAGTAACATCCTGAACATGAACATGCTCGAAATGTAACATGCCAGAACATGCTTGAAATGTAACCTGCTGAACATGCTCGATATGTAACACTCCTGAACATGCTTGAACGAAATACCCGAAACATGCTTGAATTGTAACACTCTAAAAACGTGCCTACGACGTGTTAGAACATGCCCCCGACGTGCTAGAATCCCGAGACATGGACACACACTTGATATTGAATGCGTGCATGAATCGTGTTATGTTATTATTCATGAATCGTGGTTTAACTTGGTTTACCTTGAACAGGGAAGGCCGGACGGTAAGTATGGGTAAGTCGTACATGTATTTCCATGCGACACTCGAGTTCGGTAACACGAGATAGGCTATGCAATATGCCATGAAATTGATCCTAAGGCAAGATTAGAAAGACAATGAATGATAGAGATGCACAAAAGATTATAGAACGTGTTTGGTAATGATGGCATTGTGGGCGAGCCAGCCTCCCCACCAGTGCATAACAATGTACTGATAACCCCACAGTATGCTTGCAGGATAGCAGGAGACGCCGGCGGGTGCGGAGCTTCCGTCGAACGTGTCAAGGCGCGGAGCCAACTCTGGGGCCTTGGAACGTTGCAAGAAACTGAAGCACCCTATACAGGACATAATGTATCGGAACATCGCCATGTATCCTTCCATGTTGTAAGCCATTTGGCACGCCTTTTATGTTTCAGAGAGAGAGAGAGCTTGAGCGACTTGTAATATCGGCCTAGCGCCGCTTGTAAACTTGTTGAATATCAATAAAGAATTTGGTTTCGCTTCCATTGTGTTCATTTATATTCCGCTGCAAATGGGGACACTCTGTGCGACTCTGTGGCCTAGAACTCAAATCGGCCGTTTCTGGACTTGGCCTTGCACGGGCGCAACCTAGGCCCGTGCGGCATCACGCCTTAGCGAGGACGATCGCTCCTACGGGAGCGGGGCGTGACAGTTATCAATCAGCATACAGATAGCACCGTACGAAGCCTTGTATGGATATAAGTGTAGATCACCTATTTGCTGGAATGAAGTAGGGGAGCGGCAGATTCTTGGCCCGCAATTGGTGGAACAGATCGTGCAGAAAGTTTGGCTCATTCAGAAAAGACTGAAGATTATACAGAGTCGACAGAAGAGCAACCAACACCCAGCGAAGACCACTTGAGTTCCTGGAAGGCGATTCTATGTTTCTGAAGGTAACGCCCATGCGAGGTGTCACCAGATTCGAAGCCAAAGGCAAGTTTAGTCCAAGATTTATGGGTCCTTGCAAAATTTTGAAGCGAGTCGCCCTAGTAGCTTACCAGATTATATTTCCATCACCACTGTCAGATGTTCATGATGTATTGTCTCTCAGCTGCAGAAGTATGTGCACAATTCGAGCCATGTGGCAGATCTTGGTCAGCTAGATCTGAAGGCAGACTTATCATATGTGGAAGAACCGATCGAAATCTTAAGCGTAAGGATAAGTTGCTTCAAAATCGAGTGATCCCTCTCGTCCGCGTACTCTGGAGGAACCAATCGATCGAGGAGTCGACCTGGGAACTCGAGTCAGAGATGAGGAAAAGGTTTCGTTCATTATTTTCTTAGAGGTAGGTTATCTTCTTAGGTTTTGAGGACAAAATTTTTTCTTACTTGGTTATAGTGTAGTGTCCCGTCCCTACATCATGCCCAATTTTTCATCTGGGAGGTGTGCGATAAAGGAATACCATCGCTATCGATTTGGCCGAAACTGATTGATCGAGAACGATTGAACGGGAGAGATTGAATTAAGATCCATTCCTCGTTATGAAGTAGATTCTTCGGAATCAAGTCCCATATTCAGTGGGTTGCGCCTCGAGGATGGACTGTGCGACTGAGTCGGGAGAGACCTCTTGTTGCTCTGCTTTGCATATCGTACTTGTTTCTTTGGCTTTGGCTTTGGTTTTCTGAATGAGTTTTCGTAAATGTTTTCGATGGTTTTCATGGCTTGCATTTTTGAAATTCACATTCATATCGAATTCATTGAATAGGGCAGTATTCTAATTAGTTGCTTATACAATTTCAGGTAATCACGTAGGCGCTAGCGCAACCAACCGGTCTCTCGCCTCAAACAAAATTAAGGTGAGTGGCTGACCCTTCTTTCCCTTGACTCTCTTGCTTCTTAAATCAATTGATAACATCGTTACAAACGAAATGTTAGATGCAAATGCATGGACACATCTGTTTATTCTAAAAAAAATTACTACATGCTTGCTATGTTATTCATGATATAGAACTGTGTCAACAAAAGATAGACTCATTAATCAAATAATGCCATGACAAGGCAGAATACGGTAAAAATGGTTAAGTTCTCATAATATAGACCATGCTTGAGTAACTAGTTTAGTCTAGCACGATTATGGACAACTTGTGAACAAGGTAAAGTTTCCTCGAACGGTACCCCGGGGCCACAGGACTGATTCGGCCTAGGGGAAACACGGTATAGCTGTGCTGAATGTTAGCACAGATTATTCGAAGATTTTCAACGGGGCTCACTACTTAGATTGAAATAGTCCCGTCTAATAAAGATTTAAGTCCATGATGGCTTGTGGTGTCAGTGACCATCACCTATAAAATTGCACCCAATATGCTAGTAAATGATAACAATTAACATGAAAGAACATGGTAAGTCTTATATTGCACGGCACGCTCTGCCGTGGATAAGTTCTAGCATAGTTTACATTATATCTGTCATTTGCTTGCCTGAATTTTATTAGGATGGCTAGAAAGATCACAAATTAAGTCATATAATTTCTTCAACCAACTGAGAGCATGGTACTTAATTAGCCACTCACCAATATATGTGAACATAATGATCCTCGTCCTCCACCGGTATCCCGAAGCAAGAAAGGCGTGCCAACTAATTAAACTCAATGCGATGTAAATTAATTTGAAGCCTCGTCCGTGTATTAAAGGCTTGTTTTGATACTTTTGAAGACTCAACATTCAGTCCAGAAGAAAGCGGTCTCGATTCCCCACGATTGCAGATATAATAAATATTTTGCTTGTAAATGGGGATGTAATGTATGGAACGACTATCTCATCAGCATTTTTTTTTGTAATTGAGTCATGTTGTAAGCCTGCGAGACAACAATTGTAATAGTCTTGTAAATGATGTTTATTATCAATAAAAATGAAAGTTCTTTCTGTCTCGAATGTGTTGTTCAATTTCTCTGTGTACTATATTAGATATTGTGTATTAGATAACCTTATGACTATGCCTTGTGCGATCGTAACTTAGGTTCAAACGACATCACGTTCGGAAGACGATTATCGGTTCTACGGATTCGGGACGTGACATAATGGTATCGGAGTTACATCCTTTGGCTTCTCGTCTAGAGTCTCAAATCATTGACCTCGTGTCGATGAGATAAGTTAATCCATAAAGTTATTCCATAAAGATAGTCCGTAATATTTTGAGACTAATATGTGTTGTCTTCATATTTTAGAAGTTACAGAGTTCTCTACCGAAAACCAAAAAAGTGCTTCGAGTGGCTCGAGCAGCCCGCAGGCCGGGCCTTCTAACAATGCTATCGAGAGAATGCTGCACATGATGGAGGCGTAGTAGAGATAATTCGAAAGCTGACATCAACAAATGGAGGCGCGACAGGCCCAATTCGAAGCTCGCTTCGATGCACAATCCATGCTGCAATAAAAGCAACTTGATACTCTGCAACAGATTGTTCAGATGATTGTGGCCAATGGAAACTCTGCAAGTACGCCTGCTGTCACGGAGGCTACGGCCCGGCTCATCTAAGTCAACCCAGAGGACCCCACGCTCTGACCTGCAGCACCGAAAAGGAACAACTTTGAGGTGTTAGAATTCAAGAAAGCATGTCGTACTTCCTTCAGCGGTACCGAAGTCCCCGCTATACAACGACTATCTCATCGGCGTTTATTTTGTAGTTGAGTCATGTTGTAATCCCACGCGGTAACGATTGTTGTTGGCTTTTTGGCCTTTTTTGTTTAGAAATTTAGTCCTACATCGGCTAGGCCAAAACAAATGTATCTCTATATATTAGCTTTCCTATTCTAGAGATGCACATGTGGTGTGGAGGTGCACGTGGGGGTGTGCCATGTGGGATTATTTTTCTAATGGAAAAAAGGCTAAATCAACAATAAAAGCATTCATGCTTTTTGCTCTTGAAAAATTTATTTCCATGCGAGATAAGCCCCGTGGGGGCTTAGCGACTCGGACACAGACTCGAACTCGGACTCGGGCTCGGGCTCAAGGGCTCATGAGGCGTAATGTGGCATTTTGTTGGCGCACTTTGCACTTAGCACGTCAGCATCGTCGCTAGGCGCATAGTGATCTTAAGTTGCGCTCGTTGCGGAAGCCACTTGTGCGACCACGTTACGCGGCCCGTTACGCGAGCCAGTTACGTTGGCCCAGTTACGCAGCCCAGTACGCAGCCCAGTGCACGTAGTGTGCGCAACGTTCGTAGAGTGCACAGTGTGTGCAGCGTACGCAGCGTACGCAGTGTGTGTAGAGTGTGTAGTGTGCACAAGTTGTGTAAAACGGCTGTGTGCATAAAGTACAAATTATGCTGGTTACGCGAGTGGCACAACTTGCGACAGAACGTGTCTTTGCATGTTCTGAACGGTTGCTCCATGTTCGGGGTGGTTATTACCATGTCCCTAACATTGTGCTAACCGGGCAGTTGTTGCAGGGGCCTATATAAGGTCTCCTCCTTCTCTCTCACAGTTAGAAACTAAGACACAAGTAGTAGACAGAAAGTTTACAAGTGTTTAGAAGGTGTGAGAGAGAAAAGAGGTATTGTACCAGCGTTGAGTTTTGCACGGAAGTTCGTGTTCATCCGAGGATTCAGAAGAGCAAGAGTGTTCCAAGTTCTCCGACGAACTTGCTGGTTCCTGGAAGCTATTCGTGTGGGGCGAATAAAGCTTTGAGCAACGGTGATTATTCACCCCAGCAGGAGTTTTTCTATCTTTCGCCTGTCACCTTCTTCGTTTATCAGAATTATATTAGCGCACCTTCGGTGAAGTGTAAGCGTTGGTAGAAATCTATGTACCTTCTGTGAAGTGTTGCAATCGTTTATCAGAATACTATTAGCGCACCTTCGGTGAAGCGTATGCGTTGGTAGAAATCTGTGCACCTTCTGTAAAGTGTTGCATTAGAGGAATTTCTGTTACGTACCTTCTGTAAAGTGTTATGTAATAATGATTATTTTTATAATTGTTTCGAATCCTCAGTTTTTTATCGAAAAATTATGCCCCGACAATAATAATCTCAAAGCTTTAACCTATGATGGAAAACGTTAATGTTTCACTCTTCACTTCTGACTTTTGCAAGTAGAAAAGTTTGATGGAGAACATTACCAAGTCTGGAAGAGGAAGGTATATCTCACCCTTCAACTGAAAGACGTAGATCACGTACTTCTGGAGGAAGAACCGACTATTCCAGATGTTGGGTCTGCTGCCGCAATCACCGCGGCTGCTAAACTTCAAGAAAAATAGAGAAGGAAAAATAGTATTTGTAGGCTGCTTATCCTGAATGCTATGGAAGATTCCCTTGCAGAATCCTATTCTAAGAAGACTATCGGTAGAGACATATGGGAGTCTCTAGAAAAACTCTACGAAGAAGACAAGAACCACAGTAAAATCTTTGTGGTTGAAAGATATCACAAGTGGTTCTTTGAGGACGAAAAGTCTATGCTGTCGCAGGTAAAGGAGTTCCTGAAACTGCGACAGAAGCTGGAAGACGAGGCGATGCCCCTCCCCGACAAGTTTATTGTTGGAGGGATTGTCTCAAAGCTTCCCGCTGGGTGGAGCAAGTTCTATTCAAACATGCATAGGAAGAAGCTGGAGATCACCCTTGAAGATCTCCTGCAGGAAATCTATGTTGAGGACCAAATGCGGGCTCAACTGAAGGTGGACGAATCTAAAAGTCAAGGGAACTTCTTTCAAGAAAAAGAAGCCAAAGTCTCAAATACCTTGCTTCAAGTATGGCAAGAAGGGCCACTTTAAGAATGAGTGCAAAGCAAAAGCCAAGCAATCAGAGCAAGGAGAGCCTAGTAAGGTAACTATGATCACTGATATTGTTGCTATGATTACGTAGGTTGATACGGTAGGAACTGATGCTGACTGGTGGGTAGACACTGGAGCCACCTGCCATGTTTGCTCCAGCAAGGAGTGGTTCACCATCTACACCCCTACTTCTGATGTGGTTATGGTGGCGAATCAGGCACAAGCTGAAGTGTTCGGGATCGGGACGGTGGTGTTGAAGCTGACTTCAGGAAAGTCTCTGACGTTTCAAGGCGTGAAGCACGTACGTACTATCGCCAAGAACCTGATCTCAGGAGGTCTACTCTGTAACGCAGGCCTCAGGATGGACATTAATGCTGGCCAGATGGCGATGTCTATCAGGGGAATATATTTCAGAAAAGCTTTTTATACCGAAGGAATGTTCAAAATTCAGCTTGTAAATCAGTTCAATGTTGTTAATGCAATTACTCATTCTGTATATACTTTTGAGTTGTGGCATAATAGGCTAGGACATGTTCATTCTAAATGAATTAACAGAATGTCTAGTCTAGGGCTTATCTCCAAGTGTGGGGATAAGGTAGAGAAATGTGAAGTTTGTGCTCAAACTAAGATCACAAGAAAACCCTTTTCTCGGGTTAATCGAAGTACAGATCTTATGGAGTTAGTACACTCAGATATCTGTGACTTCAAACAGTTCTCTACAAAGGCCGAGATGAAGTACTTCATAACCTTCATCGATGACTTCTCAAAGTATACGTTCGTCTATTTGCTGAAGGCTAAAGACGAAGCATTCGAGAAGTTCAAGGAGTTCAGAGCCGAAGCTGAGCGGCAGACTGGACAACAACTCAAAAGAATAAGAAGTGATCGAGGTGGGGAGTATAGGTCTCATGAATTCGCATTGTTCTGCAAAGAACATAGAATTGTCAATGAGACTACGGCTCTGTACTCTCCTCAATCAACTGGAGTAGCAGAGAGGAAGAACAGAACGTTAACAGAAATGATTAACTCAATGTTGTTGACTGCTGGCCTTCCTAAGTGCTACTGGAAAGAAGCTGCATTGATGGCCACTTTTATTCTAAATAGAGTGCCTCATGTAACTTCAGACGTTACTCCTTATGAACTCTGGTTCAAAGTCAGACCTAACTTGAATGTCATTCGAGTGTAGGGGTGTCTGGCATATATCAAGCTTCCAGATCTGAAAACTCAGAAGCTTGGGACAAGGACTACTAAGACAATCTTCTTAGGGTATGCCGAGAAGAGTGATGCTCGGAGATTTCTTGATATTGAGTCAAATCATATCATTGAATCTCGCAACGCAGAATATTTTGAAGACAAATTTGCAAGGCACAAGAATATTGTTCTTGCGGATGTTCCGGAGAATAATGAGGGTGCGCAGGTCTTCAATGAAGATGTGGTCCAAGAAGATGTTGTTGTTGAAATAACGGTTGAACCAGATCTCGCTGAGCCGTCAACGAAGCGAGTGAGGAGGCCGAAGGACTTCGGAAGTGACTTTGTCACCTATCATGTGGAAGCAGATCCGCTTACCTATGATGAGACGATGAAGACCAGAGATGTAGTTTTCTGGAAGGAGACAATTGACAATAAAATTGATTCCATCATCTCAAATAACACTTGGGTGTTGGTTGATCTTCCTGAAGGAGCAAAACCCATCGAATGCAAATGGATCTTCAAGAAGAAGATGAAAGTAGATGGAACTATAGACAAGTTGAAGGCTAGGTCGGTAGCTAAGGGATTTTCTCAGAAGCAGGGGATTGACTACTTTGACACGTATGCTCCAGTAGCCCGGATGACTACCATCAGAATGTTGATTGCTCTCGCAGCGATACATAAGATGTTAATACATCAGATGGATGTGAAAACATTTTTTTCTAAATGGCGAGCTGACCGAAGAGATTTATATGCAACATCCAGAGGAATTTGTCGTCAAGGGTCTTGAAGACAAAGTCTGCAAGTTGGTGAAATCCTTGTATGGTCTTAAACAGGCTCCCAAGATGTGGCATGAAAAATTTGACAAAGTTATAAGGTCAAATGGCTACATGGTCAGCAAGACGGACAAGTGTGTTTATACGAAGTTCGCTGATGGAAGAGGTGTGATCGTTTGTCTATACGTGGATGGCATGCTTATCCTAGGTACGGATATGAGCTGTGTCACGGAGACAAAGAAATTCATCTCGAGCAAGTTCAGTATGAAGGACTTGGGGGAAGCTGATGTGATCTTAGGGATCAAGATCATCCGGACAGACACTGGACTAGCGCCGTCACAGTCTCATTATATTGAGAAAATGATCACTCGTTACGGGTATCGGAATCTTCCAGGGATCGATACGCCATACAGGTGTGATCTGAAACTGAAGCCTAATTCAGGGGAAAGCATCAGGAAACTGGAGTATACAAGCGTAATCGGGAGTTTGATGTATGCTACTACTGCCACAAGGCCTGACATAGCTTTCGCCGTGGAAATGCTTAGTCGTTTCACGAGCAACCCTGGTGTTGAACACTGGAAGGCTGTGAAACGGGTTATGAGATATCTCAAGAATACTCAGACATATGCACTGTACTACAGCGGAGATCCACAGGTAGTGGAAGGCTTCAGTGATGCCAGCTGGTGCTCAGATTTGGAGAGCGAGCGGTCCACAGGTGGATATATTTTCACAGTGGGTGGAGCTGCTATATTATGGAAGTCGAAGAAGCAGTCAATGCTCTCGCGGTCATCCATGGAATCTGAGTTCTTTGTACTTGACACCGCAGCCGATGAGGCAGAATGGGTTCGGGAGCTCATGTATGATCTTCCAGTGGTTGGGGCATAAATACCGACAATACCGATATACTGCGACAACCAAGCGACTGCGACGGTGGCATCAAATGACCTCTTCAACGAAAGAAAAGGACTGTGCGGTTGAAGCACAGGCAGTACACGATCTTATTAAGAGAGGTTTAATTACAGTGATTGATGTTCGGAGTCAGAAAAACCTGGCAGATCTGTTTACCAAGGGCCTCAAGCGCCAGCTGGTCGATGACTCAGCATGTAAAATGGGCTTGAAGGCATTTTGATATTAGTTATTGTATTCATACCATAAAGTTTTATGCTATTAGTTCAAGGATTTAACTACTAGGCATCTAGCTTTTGGTTCAAGGGAGGACCATTAACTGGAAGAATATCAGGAACGGTGGGTACATGTTCTATTGGACATGGAGATGTTACGGACCTATAACCACTGTTGTCTACTGTTGTTTTCTGCAGAAAATGGTTCCTGTGGGAAGGTTGGCTTAATAGCCTTAATGAGTTCTCAGGCAGCGTGAATGCCTGGTGTGCTTTACAGAAAGCACGGTAGAGCAGCACTATAAAGAGTGAAACTCCATGCTATAGTGGGGTGACTCCACAATGAGGTTCCTATATGTGGGGTGCTGCCCAGGAATAGGATAAAGCCTCGGCTTTGCAGGCCAAGTTACAGCGGCGTAGCACCACAAATAGGCAGTTAGCCTAATGCTGTATGTTAAAAATAAAGAGGGGTGTAGTCAGCACTACAAAGATGAGGAGTTTCTCATGTTACAGTGGCACGACACCACGATGAGGTACCCGGTTAGGGATAAAGCCTCGGCCTTGCAAGCCATGTCGTTGTGGCGTAACACCGCAAGGGAGCCTAAGGCTTCATGCTAGGTAGTTTGGCACTACAAAGAGGCGGTTGCCTCATGCTACAGTAGTATAACACTACGATGAGGTTCCCGGTATGGGGTAAGGCCTCGGCTTTAAGCCATGTCATAGCGGCGTAGCACCGCAAGGGAAGCGCATAGCGCTTCATGCCATTGTCGCTTTATAATGAATTCACCTATCGTATACGGACAAAGAGATATCAGGCCGTCTCTTGAGGGTAAATTTGTAGACGCCCAAAATTATATACTGAAACCAGGCTGGCACAGGACCTTTAATGTGTAGCCAGAAGCACATGTAACTACATTATGTGAGTGGAAAGAATTTCAGCGATGATGCAGAATTCAAGGCTTAGTCCATTCTTGTATTATAGTCTGTTGTTTGACCCATGCGGGAAGATTCAAGTCGTCAGCGACATCTCTCCTAATACATGATGGACAGTTACTGTGGAGAATACTTATACCCATATATATAGAGATATGTGGGAGATTGTTGGATTTTTGGCCTTTTTTGTTTAGAACTTTAGTCCCACATCGGCTAGGCCAAAACAAATGTATCTCTATATATTAGCTTTCCTATTCTAGAGATGCACATGTGGTGTGGAGGTGCACATGGGTGTGCCATGTGGGGTTATTTTTCTAATGGAAAAAAGGTTAATCAACAATAAAAGCATTCATGCTTTTTTGCTCTTGAAAAATTTACTTCCATGGGAGCTAAGCCCCGTAGGGGCTTAGCGACTCGGACTCGGACTCGGACTCGGGCTCGGGCTCGGGCTCGGACTCAAGGGCTCATGAGGCGTAATGTGGCGTTTTGTTGGCGCACTTTACACTTAGCACGTCAGCATCGTCGCTAGGCGCATAGTGCGCTTAAGTTGCGCCCGTTGCGCGAGCCACTTGCGCGACTACGTTACGCGGCCCGTTACGCGAGTCCAGTTACGTTGGCCCAGTTACGCAGCCCAGTACGTAGTCCAGTGCGCGCAGTGTGCCTAGCGTGCGTAGTGTGCGCAGAGTGCGCAGTGTGTGCAGCGTATGCAGCGTACGCAGTGTGCGTAGAGTGCGTAGTGTGCACAGGTTGCGTAAAATGGCTGTGTGCGTAAAGTGAAAATTGTGCTGGTTACGCGAGTGGCACAACTTGCGGCAGAACGTGTCTTTGCATGTTCTGAGCGGTTGTTCCATATTCGGGGTGGTTATTACCACGTCCCTAACATTGTGCTAACCGGACAGTTGTTGCAGGGGCCTATATAAGGTCTCCTCCTTCTCTCTCATAGTTAGAAACTAAGACACAAGTAGTAGACAGAAAGTTTACAAGTGTTTAGAAGCTGTGAGAGAGAAGAGAGGTATTGTACCAGCGTTGAGTTTTGCACGGGAGTTCGTGTTCATCCGAGGAGTCAGAAGAGCAAGAGTGTTCCAAGTTCTCCGACGAACTTGCTGGTTCCTGGAAGCTATTCGTGTTGGGCGAATAAAGCTTTGAGCAACGGTGATCATTCACTCCAGCAGGAGTTTTTTCATCTTTCGTCTGTCACCTTCTTCGTTTATCAGAATTCTATTAACGCACCTTCGGTGAAGTGTAAGCGTTGGTAGAAATCTGTGCACCTTCTGTGAAGTGTTGCAATCGTTTATCAGAATACTATTAGCGCACCTTCGGTGAAGCGTATGCGTTGGTAGAAATCTGTGCACCTTCTGTGAAGTGTTGCATTAGAGGAATTTCTGTTACGTACCTTCTGTGAAGTATTACGTAATAACGATTGTTTTTACAATTGTTACGAATCCTCAGTTTTTCATCGACAAATTGTGCCCAGGCAATAACAATTGTAATGGAGTATTGAAAATGATGTCTATTATTAATGAAAATGAAAGTTCCTTCTGTCTCGAATGTGTTGTTCAATTTCTCTGCGTACTCTATTAGATGTTGTGGTTCGGATAACGTTATGACTAAGCCTTGTGCGATCGCAACTTAGATTCGCACGAGATCACGTTCGGGGGACGACTATCGATTCTACGGAATCGGGACGTGGCACCAACTCTCTTGACTCGTCGGTGGTCGTGGTGGTGGTCAGTGGAAAAGTTGGGCCGCCGGTGGTTGTTCCATCTCGCCACCTTCTTCCTCATGCTAATTGACAATGGAACTGAGTCGGATTGAACTTGCGAGTTGCTTTGTTCATGTGCAACCCGACATTGCTTCACATCATCGTGAATTAAGAATTGTAAGCAAGGATCACGAGGTAGTTCTTTAACTAGTGCCACGTACCTCCGTATTCATCACCTCCATCTATTTATTGGGAGTCGAAGACCATCTCCAACTCGCACCAAGAACAACGACAATGGCTTCAAGCACCACCGAAGGAGCAAGTTCTAAAGAGCTGCTCGAAGCACAATCCCACCTATGGACCCACATCTTCAGCTTCATCAACTCCCTATCCCTCAAGACCGCAGTCGAGCTCGGCATTCCCGACGCTGTCCACAGCCACGGGAGGCCCATCACCCTCACCGAGCTCGCAGCGAAACTCTCCATCCCGCCCGTACGAATCCCGAACTTCCAACGCTTCATGACCCTCCTCGCCCACAATGGTTTCTTCACGGTGACCTCTACTGGCGATGAGGACGCTTACGCAATCACCACCAACTCCATTCCGCTGATCAAGGAGAAGGGTGCTTGCATCACTCCATTCATCGAGCTCATGCTCGACGAGTCGCTGCTGTTCCCGTGGCAGTCGTTGAGCTCGTGGTTCAAAACCGAGGAGCCGTCGACCGCGTTCGAGAAGGCGCATGGGACGTTCATCTGGGAGGCGACGGGCACGATGCCGGTGTTCGGCAAGCTGGTAAGAGAAGGGCTGGGGAGCGACTCAGCTTCGATCACGAAAGTGCTCATCGAGGACTGCGGTGATCAGTTCGTAGGGGTGAAGACGCTGGTGGAGGTCGCGGGCGGCACGGGGACGATGGCGCTGGCAATAGCCGACGCATTTCCTGACGTGAAGTGCACTATTTTCGATCTCCCGCATATGATCGAAGCTCTCGAGAAGAGCGATAAGTTGGAGTATGTGGGGGGAGACATGTTCGAGCGCATCCCTCCCGCGGATTTACTCATACTCAAGGTCTACTGGTTACTCATACTCTTCTTTAATCTTATTTATAATTTCTACTCGTTAGGCACAAATAGGACACGATACTATAATGATACAACAACACGGACACGCCACTCTACGTTGGAAGAATGTGAATCGTCACATCAGTTCTCATCGTCTCCTATATCAGTGTTTCCTAGTTAGAAATTATACACAGCCATTTATAACAGAGAAAAAAAAAACCCTAGAATTTTTTTTTTTTTTTTTTTTTTTTTTTTTGAATCAAAATAACTAATTTCATTCATTCAATGTAAAACGATTACAAGCAGAGATATCACGAGAGATCAGAGAGTATATACAATCAGGTATGATATCATAAGTATGCAAGAAATTCAAAGAGGTATGAATCAAGGCAAAGGAAGCCAAAGAATGAGCACACCCATTTGCATTTCTTCTGGTAAATGAGAAGGAGATTTCCTTGTTGAGTGTAAGGAATC
Organism: Iris pallida; assembly: GCA_029216955.1. Taxonomy (NCBI): domain Eukaryota; kingdom Viridiplantae; phylum Streptophyta; class Magnoliopsida; order Asparagales; family Iridaceae; genus Iris; species Iris pallida. The sequence continues at coordinate 10,668,842 of JANAVB010006993.1, read as the reverse complement.
TCTTTGCATTGGCAATAGTATGGCGAGCAAGCCAAACAGAAGAATCCTCCAGGAAGTTGATTGCATCAATCAAAACTTTGCAATCTCCTTCCACAGTAGTGTTCGAAAGGTTATTGCATCAATCAAAACTTTACTAAATGGTTATTGCTTTTCATAAGTCTGCCACCCATGCAAAAGTTAAGACTCTGATTCTCTGAAGTAGTTGACTTTGGTAATACTATTTTGATGCAACCACCATTATCATTATCATTATCATTAGCTATAAAAATAACTAAGTTTTTTTTATGAACGACTATGACAAATCTATGACGTGGGTGCCAAATTCATATATTGAGAGTAGCTATGAACATGATAGCACAGTGCTCATTTAAAACGAATTTGTATATTCTAAATATGGCTAGCTAGTTGGTCTTGAGTCACCGGTGTCTTATCAATATCTTAATTTCTAAAATTGATCATCGATCACTTGCAGTGGGTAATGCACGGGTGGAGCGACGAGCACTGTGTCAAGATACTGAAGAACTGCAAGGAGGCCATTCCGACCAAGGAAAAAGGAGGGAAAGCAATCATAATCGACAAGGTCATGGATACTTCCGACGGTGTGCATCCCAAGCTCACCGAGACGCAGCTTCACTTCGACATTCATATGATGGTTCATACCACCGGGAAGCAGAGAACCGAAGCTGAATGGAAGACCCTCTTCGACGCGGCTGGATTCAAAGAGTACAAGACACTGCCTGCACTGGGACTGCGTTCGATCATTGAGATATATCACTGAAATCTGCATGATTACGTACTTGGAATAATCATCCGAGATGCTTTGGTTTGTGTAATAAAGTCTATGCATTTCCTTTGTTTTCTCTTCCTTTCTTTTGTATTTGGATTGGGAGTGTGTAATATGTTATAATTATGTTGCAGTCTTGATGTGTATCACATATTATGCTTGTTAGTGCCGGGGCACAATTTTTCGATGGAAAACAGAGAAGATGAAACAATTGTAAAAACAATATTCCAACGCAACACTTCTAGGAAGGTTGCGCAAGTATAACGAAGATCTAAAAAGATCTCGTTTTAGTATTACGAGAATCTAAAAGGATTTCGTAATCCACAGCAATCGATCGTAGTACTTCTAAAAAGAAGATACAATCAGAATTACTGGCAGCAATGAAGAAGGTGACTGGCGAAAGATGGAAGAACTCCTGCTGGGGTGAATAATCACCGTTGCTCAAAGCTTTATTCGCCCTACACGAACAGCTTCCAGGAACCAGCAAGTTCGTCGGAGAACTTGGAACACTCCTGCTCTTCTGACTCCTCGGATGGACACGAACTCCCGTGCAAAAGCAATGCTGGTGCGGCGCCTTTCCTCTCTCTCGAAGGCTGCTGGAATTCGCAAGCAAATATCGATCAGAACTGTGTTAAAGAACACTTCTGAATTCTCTGTTTACTTGTGTTAAAAAACACTTCGTAAACTTTCTGTGGTGGCTTCTATTACTTGTATATCTGTTGCCTTGTGAGAGAGAGGATGCCTTATATAGGCCCTGCTGCAACTGCTCGATTGTCACAAAGTTAGGGTCATGGTAAAAACTACCCCGAACATGTAGTAACCGCCCAGAACGTGCAAACGCACGTTCTGCTGCAAGTTGCTCCAACTGCGCGCACCCTGCGCTCCTTACACTCCGCACGACAGAGCGCGCACTGAGCTGCGCACACTGCGCACACTGCATGCGGCGCACGCAGCGCAACCAGCGCACCCGCGCAACCCGAGCAACCCGCGCAACCCGCACAACCAAGCACAACCTGGGCGCAACCAGGGCGCGCACCTGGGCTGCGCAACGTGGCAGCGCAAGTGGCTCGCGCAACGAGCGCAACTAAAGTGCACTATGCGCCTAGCGACGATGCTGACGTGCTAAGTGCAAAGTGCGCCAACAAAACGCCACATTACGCCTCATGAGCCCATGAGCCCGAGTACGAGTCCAAGTCCGAGTCCGAGTCGCTAAGTCCCTACGGGGCTTAGCTCCCATGGAAATAAATTTTCCAAGAGCAAAAAGTATGAATGCTTTCAATTGTTGATTTAGCCTTTTTTCCATTAGAAAAATAATCCCACATGGCACACTCATGTGCACCTCCACACCACATGTGCATCTCTAAACTAGCTAAGCTAATATATAGATATACAAGTCCTTTGGTCTAGCCGATGTGGGACTACAATTCACTTTAAAAATGACCAAAACCCAACAATCCCTCACATATCTCTATATATGAGTATAAGTGTTTTCCATAGTAACTGTCCATCATGCATTAGGAGAGATGTCGCTGACGATTTGAATCTTCCCGCATGGTTCAAACAACAGACTATAATGCAAGAATGGACTAAGCCTTGAATTCTGCATCATAGCTGAAATTCTTTCCACTCACATAATGTAGTTACATGTGCTTCTGGCTACACATTAAAGGCCCTGTGCCAGCCTGGTTTCAGTGTATAATTTTGGGCGTCTACAAGTTTACCCTCAAGAGACGGCCTGATATCTCTTTGTCCATACACTATAGGTGAGTTCAATATAAAGAGACATGGCATGAAGCGCTTTGCGCTTCCCTTGCGGTGCTACACCGCTATGACATGGCTTAAAGCCGAGGCCTTATCCCGTACCGGGAACCTCGTCGTAGTGTCATACTACTGTAGCATGAGGCAACCGCCTCTTTGTAGTACCAAACTACCCAGCATGAAGCCTTAGGCTCCTTTGCGGTGTTACGCCGCAACGACATGGCTTGCAAGGCCGAGGCTTTATCCCTAACCAGGTACCTCATCGTGGTGTCGTGCCACTGTAACATGAGGAACTCCTTCTCTTTGTAGTGCCGACTACACCCCTCTTTATTTTAACATACAACATTAGGCTAACTGCCTATTTGCGGTGCTACGTCGCTGTGACTTGGCCTGTAAAGCCGAGACTTTATCCTATTCCTGGGCAGCACCCCATATATAGGAACCTCATTGTGGAGTCACCCCACAGTAGCATGGAGTTTTACTCCTTGTAGTGTTGCTCTACCGTGCTTTCTGTAAAGCACACCAGGCATTCACTTTGCTTGAGAACTCATTAAGGCAATTAAGCCAACCTTCCCACAGGAACCGTTTTCCGCAGAAAAACAACAGTAGACAACAGTGGTTATAGGTCCGTAACCTCTTCATGCCCTATAGAACATGTTTCCACCGTTCCTGATATTCTTCCAGTTAATGGTCCCCCCTTGAACCAAAAGCTAGATGCCTAGTAGATAAATCTTTGAACTAATAGCATAAAACTTTATGGTAGGAATACAATAACTAATATCAGAATGCCTTCAAGCCCATTTTACATGCTGAGTCATCGACCAGCTGGCGCGTGAGGCCCTCGGTGAACGGATCCGCCAGGTTTTCCTGACTCCGAACATCAATCACTGCAATAACACCTCTCTTGATAAGATCGTATACTGCCCTGTGCTTCAACCGCACAGTCCTCTTCTTTCCGTTGAAGAGGACATTTGATGCCACCGTCGCAGTCGCCTGGTTGTCGCAGTACATCGGTATTACCGGTATTTACGTCCCAACCACTGGAAGATCATACATGAGCTCCCGAAGCCATTCTGCTTCTTCGACTGCGGTATCAAGTGCAAAGAATTCAGATTCCATGGATGACTGCGAGAGCATAGATTGCTTCTTCAACTTCCACGATATAGCAGCTCCACCCATTGTGAAAATGAATCCACCTGGGAACCTCTCGTTCTCCACCTCTGAGCCCCAGCTGGCATCACTGAAGCCTTCCACTACCGACGGATCTACGCCGTAGTACAGTGCATATGTCTGAGTCTTCTTGAGATATCTCATCACCCGTTTTACAGCTTTCCAGTGTTCAGCACCTGGGTTACTCGTGAAATGACTCAGCATTCCCACGATGAAAGCTATGTCAGGCCTTGTGACAATAGTAGCATACATCAAACTTTCGATTACGCTTGTATACTCCAGCTGCCTGACGCTTTCTCCTAAATTAGGCTTCAGCTTCAGATCACACCTGTACGGCGTATCGATCCCAGGAAGATCCCGATACCCATAATGAGTGATCATTTTCTCAATATATTGAGACTGTGACAGCGCTAGTCCAGTATCTGTCCGGATGATCTTGATCCCTAAGATCACATCAGCTTCTCCCAAGTCCTTCATACTGAACTTGGTCGAGATGAATTTTTTTGTCTTCGTGACACAGCTCATATCCGTACCTAGGATAAGCATGTCGTCCATGTACAGACAAACGATCACACCTCTTCCATCAGCGAACTTCGTGTAAACACACTTGTCCGTCTCGCTGACCATGTAGCCATTTAACCTTATAACTTTGTCAAATTTCTCATGCCACATCTTGGGAGCCTGTTTAAGACCGTACAAAGATTTTACCAACTTGCAGACTTTGTCTTCAAGACCCTTGACGACAAATCCCTCTGGCTGTTGCATGTATATCTCTTCGGTCAGCTCGCCATTTAGGAAAGCCATTTTTGTAAGCCCCCTGAATTTCAGGATTTATTTTTAATTTTCTGAATGAATTATTTTCGATAAATATTCTATTGTTTAATTATTTTGATCATTAATGTTCATTCCCGTGACTTTGACTTCTGGAGCGTCAGGGATGCCAATCTCTGTAAACTCTCTTTATGGGTTTTGAAGTAGACAAGATTATCTTTGTTTTGATATATCATGTCCCACTTGAACTCGTTTCCTTGTGCTCATTTTGCATCACGCAACTTCGGGTCAACTTAGACCAATTAATCATTGAATAATTATTCCTACTTTTATCTTTGATCATCGTTTGCACGTTACCGTGACTTTTAATTTAGGAGCACCAGACCAGTCGTTTTCTCAGAACCAACTTCTCATGAATGATCTACTCGAGACGCTCTTTACCTATGACCTTCGTGTCCCACTCAGACACTCCATTTTGTGCTTCATTTTTTTTGCACAATTTTTGGGTCAATTTAGACCGATTAATTATCTACCTAAGACCTGATTTATTTTCTAATTTAATTTTGGGACCCGACATCGATCCAACCTAGTCAACCCAAAGTATGGACGTGGCCCATATGAAGCCTACTACCCACATGAAACCTGTGTCCCATTTATTGGAGTCCCCGCATATTATTTATTTATCCATGATTATAAATCCCTATTTTTAATATAATTATTGCACCCTGTCCAATTTTGACCCGACCCGGCTCGACCGAACCCGAACCCAAGCTCCATATTGTTCTCTCGTGATTGCCCAAATACCTCACATAATTTTCCTCTTTTTCCTATTTAAAAATATCTCCTCTCTCTTTACAAATATTCCATATATATATATATATATATATATATATATATATATATATATATATATATATATATATATATATATATATGTATATTATATATATATATATATATATATACAAATATCTTACTCTCTCTCCCATAATACACACACCCCTCACCCTTCCACCTCACAGGACTCCCCCCTTGGCCGACTTCACCCCTCCCTCTCACTCTAAATATCAATCTCTCTCTCTCTCCTTTTTTTCAAATAACTATTCTTTCTCTCTCTCTTTCTATTATTAAACACACACACACATACTCTTACTCCCTCCCTCTCACTCGGCCACACTCCCCACCCCCTCACGTACACCACCACCACCATGAGCAACACCACCTACAGCCACCACCTTCACCTCTCTTCCTCCTCCATTAAAGCCATCACCACCACCATCCTCTTCATCATCTTAACCATCAAGCCCAACACCATCACCATTAACATCACCACCTCCATCATCTCACCTCCACCACCATAACCCATGCACCACCACCCCAACTAAACATCACCACCACCGCACGCCTCCGCCGCCACGGCCACCGCCGCCGGGCAGCCGCATCGTGCCGCCGCGCCATGCCCCCCCCACGTGCAGCAAGCAACTGCAGCCGATGTAGCAACAGCAGGCAGCAGCAGTAGCATGCTGGCAGCGCCTCCGTGCACCGTTGTCGGTAGCCGCGTGCCACAGGCCGCCATCGTCGGCCACGCACCGCCGGCGAGCCCCCACCCTAGCCGCGTGCACCCTCCGGCGAACTTCCCTACGCCATCCACAACCTTTTCGACGAGCCACGTAGTCGATTCATGCGTTTGGCACGGGTTCCCGTCGTGACGCGCGAGTTTTGAACTCGAAAATGATGCTCCGTCGCAGCGACTTCATGCGGACTTTTTGGTCAATCCGACCGTTGGATCGGCAAACTCCTTGCTCCGTCGCAATCTTGATATATAGCACTTTACTTCCCTCAATTTTTGTGAGTTAATTTCGTCGTTTGATACATCAAAACTGGCCACCAAGTTGACATTTTAAATTGAACTATTTTTGTACAGTTTCGTAACGCCAACTTCGCGGGTTCGTATCTTCGCCGTCGCAGCTCCGGTTGGTGCGATACCAGTTCTTGTACGTAGCTGGTATAACCCTCTTCCTGTCTCCTTTAAGTTTCGTTTTATTATAAGCACGTTTAGTTGGTCGAATTTGACGCCAAAGTTGGCCGTCCAAATTCTTTAATTTGCACTTGTTACATTCCATTTTTGAACCCGGGACTCCGGATTCAATTTCTGACACCACAATGTAGACTCGTGGCATCGTTCTGGCATGTTTTCATATAAAGTTTGCTTGATTTGGAGAACGTGGGCCCTAGCACGCATTTCAGTACAAAGCGGGTCCCACTTTTTGTGTCAACGGGTCACTTTGAGATCGGCTCATCGGAATCCAGTTTCGGATATACCGTTGAGTTCGTATCATTATTTTGGACTCTTTGACATATATTTTGTTGAGTTTTGAAGACATTTGCTCTGACACGCATTTCGGTGCAAACTGGATTCTAAGTGTACGTGTCAACGTATCATTTTGAGATCGGCACATCGAAATTCCATTTTGGACATACCGTTGGGTTCGTATCATCATTCTGGATTCGTAGACATATAATTTGCTAGGTTTTGTAGACTTCTATTTTGACACATTTTTCGGTGCAAAGTGTGTCCAACAGCGGACATCATTTTGACCCGAAATTACCGTTTTGCCCCTGTGTCTAAATTGGACTTATGGGCAGGCTATCCAAGCTAATTTGACCGTTCTGGACACGTTGGTGATATTTATTTTATCATCCGACAACATCTGTAGATTTTGCTTATGTATTATCCTTCATTTGTAATTAATTATTTTTCCAGAAATTATTACTTTCTGTTTTTGAATTTTTATATATATTTTAGTTGCTGTAAAAATTTAGAAAAAAATTATATTTAAATACTATGTTAATTTAGCTAATTTATTATAATTTTTCCAGCATTTAATAAGTATTTTGGTATTTTTATAAAAATAGAAAAATAGAACTCATTTTCTGGATACATGTGTTTGCTAATTTTTAATAAATATTTATGAGGGTTTATAAATTCCAAAAAAAATTAGTATAAATTTCTATAATTAACAAGGATCATTGTGCTACTTTATTTTATATATAATTTAGCTTTTTGTCTATCTCAAAAATTATTGGAACATAGTGTATAGTTTGATTTATTTATTGAGTAGTTACGACTTGCAATGAATTGTGTCGTTTTGAGTTATTATAGTATTGAACCTCCCCTTACTCTAGTGTAAAGATCCTAGAAAGTTAGTTTGGATATAGTGTCACTCCACATTAGACTTTTATGCTAGTTTCCCACTTGGCTAGTATCCAGTTAGGAGTCGTGTCACACCACTAGTGTAATATTGAACATAGCTTAGAACTGAGTTTGTATATCATTATTGACAGGACACCAGGCATCTATACTTCATACTAGTATTCTTGCTTTGCTCGAGACAAGTACATATACAAACTCATTTACTGTCTTTTAATGCTAGGACATGTATTAACCCTGTTAAAATACTGATCCTAGAGGTAGCAAGCTATATCTTCACATGTTGTATTACTTACAGTACCTGACATGCTTAGGATAGTTCCTATATCTTCACATGCTTCGTACTGGTTCTCAGTACATGTTTCACTATACTTTATACTGCTCTGAGTATTCACATGTTTTATACTGATCCCAGTACCCACCATGCTTATACTGCTCCCAGTATCTCTCACATATTTTTACTGTTCTTGTATCTCTCATATATTATAATATGGGTTATGGAAAAACTGACAGTTGAGTACGTGATCACGTCCCCCCTATAGTAGCGAGCGAGGTCGCATTTTATATGCATACCTTACCGCAGGCCATTATCCGACATTTCTGTACGGATGTACACCTATGCCTGTAGACTTGTACGGAAGTACATTTTATTACATGTGCTCCCAGCACATTGTACACCTATTGACCGATCACGTACCTGCTATAGTTTTAAATATTACATATGTATCTGTCTCTATGACATATGTGTCCTTGCCATGATATATTATGAGATACCATGATTCCAGATATGCCATGTTCCCTATGTTACTATGATACTGTGATCCCAGTTGTACCATGAGGCCATGTTTCCAGTATTTTCTATTTTATAGACTTATCACACCATGTTTCTTGTTGTACATCTCTTTCATTATATATTCAATACTTTAGTTGTAGAGGTTGTACTTGCTCCCGTCCTGACAGGATAACATTGTAGGTTCACTTTTCGAGGAGGAAATGCTATGTGTTACATATTATGGCACTGATTTTGAGGACCTGGTCTTAGCTCCAGAAGAGGCCCCAGCGGGGAACCTTGCTTAGATATCTTTCATGTGTATTGAGACTTAGACTTTGTTTTGAATTTCTATTTGGATACTGGACTTTGTCTCCAGTTAGATACTTGGAAGTGTATTATTAAGTCTGTGCTTGTTTACCTTCGCTTATAGATGCTGTGTTGTGGTGAACCTTTAAATATGATATTAGAACTGTTAGCAGCTTAGATCCTTTATTGTCTATTCTTAGAATAGCTTACTACGCTTTAACGAAGCGTAGGCTGGACGTGGCTCGGCCCGACCCAACAATTTGGGTATCGGGTTATGACATGTTTTTAGTGGTGCCCCCATGCAGGTCTAGACTTAAGTTGTTTGGTTGCGTTATTGTACCAAGCATGCCTGCAATTAGGATCTAGGACAACTTGTTAAACACTAGGGATAATATTTAGAACACCTAGAGGATATCTAGGATTGCAACATAGGAGAACTCATCACAGTATAGGACCGTTATCTATATTTAGTATCTTATTTGAAATTCAGTGGGTTATAATTTTGACCAGGATAATACCCTTGGGATGACCCCTGAGGATCTCACTCTAATCTGCCTAGAAATCTGTTTTCGCTTATTTCTATTTGCTCTTCCTTAATTCGTTGTCGAAATTGATTTCTGATTTTTCGTTGTTAATTTTGATCTTACATCATGATAAATTTTTGTGGATTGAATTGTTATATATCCTGATAAGGTAAACGTCCGCTTTATTTATGGAGTTTAGAATTTATCGCAGCCATATTAGCTGGTATGACAAAAACATAGAGCCTGATTTTGGATATACTATCCTATTTATAGAATTTAGATTTTCTCGCAGCCATACCGGTTGGCGTGGCAAGGATTCTAGATAACATGATTATAGGGTGTATACCTTAGTTATGACTCTATCGTTTATTGCATTTAAGCTTACTGGTGTGGCGAGAATTCTGGCAACATGATTTCAGGAAGACGTGTATGGTTATCCGATCATATCTCAACTTGGTTTACTTCGATATGACCGAATGAGCAGGAATAAATTCTTATTATCATTCTTTTCCGTCTTGATTAACTCTGCCCTATCTACATCTACAACTAGGATTGTTGGTTCTCTAGGATTCTCCAACAGGATTGCTTTCATGTTATCTTTTTGGACATAATTATTTTTGTGTTCCATCTTTCCTATGACTTGACTAAACTCTTTTTCGTTAACCTCTTGGATAATTCTTCTCGTTATACATCTCATTGTCTTCGTACCATTCTTGGAGATATTCCAATAAAATTTTCCGTCTTGCTTGACCTTTAACTTGTTTGGATACTGTTATGGATTGCTTGACCCAGTCTTAGGCCTTGTTACCTTCTACTTGATAGACGACCGAAATATCCAAACTTTGTTGACTGATCCTGTAGTATAACTATAAATGTATTTTGTGTTTGTGATAAGTACTTTTCCTAGGGATTGGTTAGATTAAGCTTATGGGACAAGTATGGGTGACTGACTATAGCAGACTTGGAAACCATTAAGAACGATTGCATTGATGGTATGACTCGAGATAGGGTATCTAAGATGAAGAAATGAGATATTATATTGTTGTGACTATAGATTGAGGATTAAAATCTTGTGCTTAGAAGTTGAGAATTTAGCATTTGTAGAATTTTGGTTGGTTACCTCTAGCAAATTGTATGTGATTAAAGGGTAGATCGATATGTGGAATGGTATAGAATAAATTAGAACGAGTTATCGTATTGCGTACGAGATCGGAAAGATATCAGTTAAAAAGACAAGAAACAAGACAGAGACATGTGTACATTGGTAATTAATAAATCGGGAGTTTTGAAATCGAGGATTTATATTCGAAGGACTTGTTGAGTAAAATAAAAAAGGCTCTACGCCAAGGATAGAAATTGAACGTATGATTTCAAGGAGAAACTGTAGAAAAGGATTGACGACAAATGATGCTAAAGAACTGTGGATTGATAGAATATGGATACTTAGGATACGATAAGGAAATCCAGTATTTACAAATTGAGGTTGAAGATATGGTTGATGATTAAGCATTTTAGGCTTATAAACATACCCAGAGAAATGACCTATAGTTTAGGGTATACATAAATGTTTCATATTAGTATGGAAGATTCTAAAGGATGTATGGCGTAGTTTATGATAGAAGGACCTTTGTTGAACCTGAACCAAAAAGATTGTAAAGAGAAACAGAAGAGATGATTACAAGGGTAGCAGATTGAGTATCGTAGACAGAGCAGCTTCATGTTATAGTTTGACCTGTTGGATGATTTTAATTTCGAGGACAAAATTTTTGTAAGGTGGGTAGGATGTAAGCTCCCTGAATTTCAGGGTTTATTTTTAATTTTCTGAATGAATTATTTTCGATAAATATTCTATTATTTAATTATTTTGATCATTAATGTTCATTCCCGTGACTTTAACTTCTGGAGTGTCAGGGATGCCAATCTCTGTAAACTCTCTTTATGGGTTTTGAAGTAGACAAGATTATCTTCGTTTTGATATCATGTCCCACTTGAACTCGCTCCCTTGTGCTCTTTTTGCATCGCGCAACTTCGGGTCAACTTAGACCAATTAATCATTGAATGATTATTTCCACTTTTATCTTTGATCATCGTTTGCACGTTACCGTGACTTTTAATTTAGGAGCACCAGACCAGTCGTTTTCTCAGAACCAACTTCTCATGAATGATCTACTCGAGATGCTCTTCACCCATGACCTTCGTGTCCCACTCAGACACTCCATTTTGTGCTTCATTTTCTTCGTACAATTTTCGGGTCAATTTAGGCCGATTAATTATCTACCGTAAGAGCTGATTTATTTTCTAATTTAATTTCAGGACCCGACATCGATCCAACCTAGTCGACCCAAAGTATGGATGTGGCCCATATGAAGCCTACTACCCACATGAAACCTGTGTCCCATTTATTGGAGTCCCCACATATTATTTATTTACCCATGATTATAAATCCTTATTTTTAATTCAATTATTGCACCCTATCCGATTTTGACCCGACCCGGCTCGACCGAACCCGAACCCAAGCTCCATATTGTTCTCTCGTGACTGCCCAAATACCCCACATAATTTTTCTTTTTTTTCTATTTAAAATTATCTCCTCTCTCTTTACAAATATCCCATATATATATATATATATATATATATATATATATATATATATATATATATATATATATATCTCACTCTCTCTTCCATAACACATACACCCCTCACCCCTCCACCTCACAGCACTCCCCCCTTGGCCGACTTCACCCCTCCCTCTCACTCTAAATATCAATCTCTCTCTCTCCTTTTTTTTAAATAACTATTCTCTCTCTCTCTTTCTATTGTTAAACACATACACACACTCTCTTACTCTCTCCCTCTCACTCGGCCACACTCCCCACCCCCTCACGTACACCACCACCACTATGAGCAACACTACCTACATCCATCACCTCCACCTTTCTTCCTCCTCCATTAAAGCCATCACCACCACCGTCCTCTTCATCATCTTCACCATCAAGCCCAACACCATCACCATTAACATCACCACCTCCATCATCTCACCTCCACCACCATAACCCATGCACCACTACCACAACTAAACATCACCACCACCGTACGCCGCCGCGGCCACCGCCGCCGGGCAGCCGCGTCGTGTCGCCACGCCGTGCTCCCCCGTATGCAGCAAGCAGCTGCAGCCGCTGTAGCAATAGCAGGCAGCAGTAGTGCGCTGGCAGCGCCTCCGCGCGCCGTTGTCGGCAGCCGCACGCCACAGGCCGCCGTCGTCGGCCACGCGCCGCCGGCGAGCCCCCACCCTAGATGCACGCACCCTCCGGCGAACTCCCCTATGCAGTCCACAACCTCCCCGATGAGCCACGTAGCCGATTCGTGCGTTTGGCATGGGTTCCCGTCGTGACGCGCGAGTTTTGAACTCGGAAATGACTCTCCATCGCAGCGACTTCGCACGGATTTTCTGGTCAATCCGATCGTTGGATCGGAGAACTCCTTGCTCCGTCGCAATCTCGGTATATAGCACTTCACTCCCCTCAATTTTCGTCCGTTAATTTTGTCGTTTGATACATCAAAACTGGCCACCAAGTTGACGTTTTAAATTGAACTATTTTTGTACAGTTTCATAGCGCCAACTTCGCGGGTTCGTATCTTCGCCGTCGTAGTTCCGGTTGGCGTGCTACCAGTTCCTATGCGTAGCTAGTATAACCCTCTTCCTGTCTCCTTTAAGTTTCGTTTCATTATAAGCACGTTCGGTTGGTCGAATTTGACGCCAAAGTTGGCCGTCCGAATTCTTTAATTTGCACTTGTTAAATTCTATTTTTAAACCCGGGACTCCGAATTCAATTTCTGACACTACCAGTAGACTCGTGGCATCGTTCTAGCATGTTTTCATATAAAGTTTGCTTGATTTGGAGAACGAGGGCCCTGGCACGCATTTCGGTGCACAGTGGGTCCCACTTTTCGTGTCAACTGGTCACTTTGAGATCGACTCATCGGAATCCAGTTTCGAATATACCGTTGAGTTCGTATCATCATTTTGGACTCGTTGACATATATTTTGTTGAGTTTTGAAGACATTTGCTCCGGCACGCATTTCGGTGCAAACTGAATTCCAAGTGTCCGTGTCAACATATTATTTTGAGATCGGCACATCGGAATTCTATTTCGGTCATACCGTTGGGTTCGTATCATCATTCTAGATTCGTAAACATATAATCTGCTAGATTTTGTAGACTTCTATTCTGATACGTTTTTCGGTGCAAAGTGTGTCCAACGGAGGACATCATTTTGATTCGAAATTACCGTTTTGTCCCTGTGTCTAAATTAGACTTATGGGTAGGCTATCCAAGCTAATTTGACCGTTCTGGACACATTGGTGATATTTATTTTATCATCCGACAACATCTGTAGATTTTGCTTATGTATTATCCTTAATTTGTAATTAATTATTTTTCCAAAAATTGTTACTTTCTGTTTTAGAATTTATATATATATTTTAATTGCTGTAAAAATTTGGAATAAAATTGTATTTAAATACGATGTTAATTTTGCTAATTTATTATAATTTTTCCAGCATTTAATAAGTATTTTGGTATTTTATAAAAATAGAAAAACAGAACTCATTTTCAGGATACATGTGTTTGCTGATTTTTAATAAATATTTATAAGGGTTTATAAATTCCAAAAAAATTAGTATAAATTTCTATAATTAAAAAAGATCATTTTGGTACTTTATTTTATATATAATTTAGCTTTTTGTCTATCTCAAAAATTGTTGGAACATAGTGTACAGTTTGATTTATTTATTGAGTAGTTACGACTTGCAATGAATTATGTCGTTTTGAGTTATTATAGTATTGGACCTCCCCTTACTCTAGTGTAAAGACCCTAGAAAGTTAGTTTGGATATAGTGTCACTCCACATTAGACTTTTATGCTAGGTCCCCACTTGGCTAGTATCCAGTTAGGAGTCATGTCACACCACTAGTGTAATATTGAACATAGCTTAGAGCTGAGTTTGTATATCATTATTGACAGGACACCAGACATCTATATCTTCATACTAGTATTCTTGCTTTGCTCGAGGCAAGTACATCTACAAACTCATTTACTGTCTTTTAATGCTAGAACATATATTAACCCTGTTAAAATACTGATCCTAGAGGTAGCAAGCTATATCTTCACATGTTGTATTACTTACAGTACCTGACATGCTTAGGACAGTTCCTATATCTTCACATGCTTCGTACTGGTTCTCAGTACATGTTTCACTATACTTTATACTGCTCTGAGTATTCACATGTTTTATACTGATCCCAGTACCCACCATGCTTATACTGCTCCCAGTATCTCTCACATGTTTTTACTGTTCTTGTATCTCTCACATGTTATAATATGGGTTATGGGAAAACTGACAGTTGAGTACGTGATCACGCCCCCATATAGTAGCGAGCGAGGTCATATTTTATATGCATACCTTGCCGCAGGCCATTATCCGACATTTCTGTACGGATGTACACCTATGCCTGTAGACTTGTACGGAAGTACATTTTATTACATGTGCCCCCAGCACATTGTACACCTATTGACCGATCACGTACCTGCATAGTTTTAAATATTATATATGCATCTGTCTCTATGATATATGTGTCCTTGCCATGATAGATTATGAGATACCATGATTCCAGAGATGCCAGTTCCCTATTACTATGATACTGTGATCCCAGTTGTACCATGAGGCCATGTTTCCAGTGTTTTCTATTTTATAGACTTATCACACCATATTTCTTGTTGTACATCTCTTTTATTATATATTCAGTACTTTAGTTGTAGAGATTGTACTTGCTCCCGTCCTGACAGGATAACGTTGTAGCACTATAAGGATAAGGGCTTTAGGCCACAAAATTTTGGACGACCAAAAAAAAATAGTCACTCAAGCTGATATTTAGCGACTAAAAAAATAAAGTTGTTGCCTAAAGTTATTCAGATTGACCAAAATAATTGTGTATTCTCTAGCGACTATTACTTAATTTGGGCGACCAATAATTTTGTGGCAAAAGAAATCTACGGCGACTATGAAAAATATTTCTCGCTTAAAGTAGGGCGAAAATACTAAAATTTCCCACCATATTTTTTTGGGAGGATGAATATTATTAGGTGACTATTATTTTAGTGGCAATAGGTTTTGATAAAACAAATATTCTTCTATGACTATTATTTTAGTGGCAATAGGTTTGATAAAAGACAAAAAATTGTGCGAAAATCTTTAGCCACAAATCAAATAATTTGGTGGCAAAACTTGTTAAAAATTATTATTATAATTATTCTAAAAACTAGGTAACAAAAATCTTTAGCCACAAATTAAATAACTTTGTGGCAAAAGTTAGGCGCACAAAATTTTTATTAGCCACAAATCAAATAATCTTTAGCCACAAATCAAATAATCTTTAGCGACAAAATCTTTAGCCAAAAATCTTTATTCCAAAAATAGGCAGCAGCCGATTCTTCCAAATTAGGCGCACAAATCTTTAGGCGCAAAAATATTTCTTCCATATTTTCTCACCCTCAAATATTTGATCCTAAATCTTTAGGCGCAAAAATTAGGCGCACAATATTTCTTTCCGCGGGAGCACAAAATTTAGGCGCTCAATCCTAAATCTTTCCCTCTTTCTAAATATAGGGTTGGATTCTACCGTATATATCTGCCAAGAAGAGATTAATAGACTCCATAGAACCGTCGACGAGAAGAAGAGGGGATTACAGAAAATGTTTGGCGTCATCGAAGTCTTCTTCTCCAATAATCCAACTAGTGAGTATTTAAAACAAATCTACATAGAATTTCATTCATCCTGATCGATTTAATGATTTTTCTAGAAAATAAAGAGTTAAATCTGATTGATTATTGATATTTAAAAAAATCAGAAATCTTTTGTTGTTTTATGATCAAAAACTAAGAAATCTTTTGTTGTTTTATGAGCAAAGTTGCTGAATTTTAATCTTTCTTGGCAAAACCCATAATTTTCTTCTTGTTCTTAAAAAATATTAGATTAAACTGAACCTGGTTATGCCCAGGCCCATAATTTTCTTCTTCTTGTTGAAAAATACAAGTGATAATATTGGATTCAACTGATCCTGGTTATGCCCAGGCCATGTCAATCTTGGACTGAGTATTATAGGAACCTTATTAAAACTAAAATGTTTTTTATTGTCGGACAAGTCCTTGTTCAGGACAATCGTTTGCCCTTACAGGCCAAAAATTTATACAATTTTTCGACTCAAGTTAGGTCAATAACCAATTGGTATTCTCCGTGGTTTTTATATTGCTGCATCTTGTGGGGTCGATGTCAAATTTAGTGTTTAGGACTTGTCTGAATTTGTACATTCAAGAACAAGTGTTTCCAGAGGAACTAATGGAAAAAAGGTTTCTTAAATTAGGATTTAGAAAGTTTGATTTTAGAACATTAAAAGTAAGCATCATATAAAGAGTTGTACCGGTTTAGGGCATAGTTACAGTCACTACAAAACAGAAGACCTATTGCCACGGCCAAAAACCATCATAAATAATATAAATGCCGTCACAAAAGTAAAGGATGAAAATTAGTACACAAAAAAGATACAACCATGTTAGGCAGGTCGAGTCAAAATTGTGCCGATAATTTTGAAATTTGGTGCCCATCTCTAAATATCTCTTTCAAATGGTCCCAGATCTGTGCACATTAGACTTGTGTATCAAGGGTGCTATTGAGAAGGGAATAGTGATGTTTTGCAAGTATGTTGAGTGTCTGTACAAATTAGACTTGTGTATCAAGGGTGATAAGTGTTTACCTGTTCCTGAGTGGTGTGCAGACAGATCTGTGCACATCCGCAGTAGCAGATCAGGTTCTGCAGTATACAGAAGTGGATGTGTGTGCCTATATTTGAGTTGTGTATGTTTTAGAAGAAGTGAATTGAATTGCAGTAGATATTGTGGGAGGTTTCTGCAGGCAGTGTGTAGGGTAGAGCATACTTTGCAATAGAAGTAAAATGCTATAGAAGATTTGAAGTGCTGCTAATTATAGGACTTATGTAAATTATTCTCTCTACTAATTATACTACTTACCGAGTATTGACATCCTAACGCTGACATCCTAATACTGGGCCGAGAGTGATGACAAAATATCCTACATATAAGATTAAAAAATACTTTATTAGTTGAGTAAAACTATTTTTTTGAACAATCTAGCCAATTCAAGATCACTTTATTAATAGATAAAAACCTGATTTGGAGAGATTAGAGATAATTTATCCATGAGCTTGTCCATCTTCTTGTTTGTCTCCTTATTATTCTTTTGTATCTCATCTCGATCTCAGCGCAACATTTCAACTTCTTCCCTTAAATTCCTAACCTCATCATTTTTGTTAGTAGTTGAAGAATATTCTCCCCTTCTTCTTTTGGATTGCACGCCGATTCCAATACCACGGTACCTTTCCGATTTCTCTGGTCTCATGACTTGGGAGTAAATGTCACCATCAAGTTGAGCAAGTGATTCTTCCACACCATCTTCATCTGCCTTCCATTTTAGCTCCTCCATCTGACTCTAATCATGAGCATATCGCACAATTTCAAGATAATCAGTAACATTCATTTAGGAAAAAAAATTTAATTGTGGCATCTAAAATCATGCATATATAGCAGATTGGCTATATGATTCCTCTATTGTCTAGCTTTAATTTTGGCATACAAAAGTTGCTACTGCACCTAAATTCCCTAAGAGCAACCTGAGATGGCACTATGTATACTATGAAACCATGCTCTAAAGTTGATACTGCACCTAGTTGGATAGTCAAGCTACTCAGTTTAATAAATACGGATGTCACATTCGATTATAAAGGGCCCTAAGAGAAAATATATATTTGTCATTTATGAGTTTGATCACTTGCTCATTTGGTAACTGGTTCTGAAACAATCCCTAGTATGGGAAGAACTCCATTGTAGTACATTAAGAAGAGCTACCAATGGAAAACTTGAGCAGATAAAGGATCAGAGCTTTTAGAATGTATCAAGTATCAGAGCTTTTAGAATGTAATCATGTATGGAAAATAAATGCAATAACAAGTCTGAGCAATTAAATGCATTAAAGTACATTCAGAAGAGCTTTTAGAATGGAAAAGAACAAGTTTGAGCCATTAAATGCAATCAAGTATCAAAGTATCATGAACTTAGCTCTATATCTCACTAAGTATCAGAGCATTAATTCTTTTAACAAAGTTAAAAAGTTAAATTTGAGAGATGCACTACCTGTCCAACTCATTTCGGTTATTTGAAGAAAGAAATGTAATATCCATTCTAAAAGCCTATGTGTGAAGTATCTAGTTCTGACAGTTTTTTGACACATTCAGAATGTAGGTCTAGAGAATTGATGCTTGTTAAGCTATTACAAGTTATGGTTGATGTTGTTCTCTGCTTCATATTAGATATATATAAAAGACATACCAATCTTTCTTTTGCCACGTCGCTAGATTTGTTGTGTCCTTCTATATATACCCACTCGTTTTGCTGGTTTTTTTGCTTCATCCTCTATCTATAAATAAAAATATTATATGTTATTTTCAATATGTTTAATGCGTTATTAGTTCATTGATTGTATGACGTGTATGATGAATACCTCTTTTGCATGACGTAGGAATCATTTTGAACCAGCAAATTAATACAAAAGAATATTAGTTTTAGTGGAAGAGAATGTTCATGAGTAGCTGATTCAATTGTTTATATTTGATTGTTGCCAAACAACAAATAATTGAGATGTTAAATAGGAGAAAGATCAAGCTATGCTTCACTTCGGAATACTATTATTAACACTGAACCATGACCATAACCTCTGGAGTTTTCTTGTACTAGGCTACTAGGAGAAAAAATTAATTGTTAAGTAATAGTTTCTTTATTTTTTTTTCCCAAGTAGTAGTTGAGGTACCAACTTGTAAACCTGCCCCATGATATAAAGTTTGGAAAATGGAAGACATTCATGAAATAAAGTCTGCCTCTATTTGATTTTACTGTCCATAATTTTAATGTGATATAGGCAATATATTTATACATATTTATTTGTAAATGATTAATGTTGTCTTACTTATAATTTTTTTTCAATACTTGTAGAACCATGACTAGAGAATAGATATATAATCCAAACAGATTCACTGCTGAATATTTGAACGGAGTTGTATCATTTTTGGATGTAGCAAAACAACATGTTAACGATAAGGGCCTTACTAAGTGCCCATGTTGTAAATGTCATAACGGATATTCAGTTTCAGTATCAGAAGTCGGCAAACACTTATGTATTCATGGGATGTCCCTAGACTACAATGTATGGATTTATCATGGGGAACGAAGAGGAGAAAGTAGCACTACTAATCCGAGTTCTCATCAAACTGTACTTAGTGAAAACAATGATGTTAATAAAATAATTGCAGATGCCTTCCCTCATGCATCTTTCAATTTTGATGATGATGATGCCACTGATGATTATGTAATGGAAGATAACAACAATCATGCTCATAGGCATCGATCAACTGAATTTGAGAGATTGTTGGAAGAGTCTCAACGCGAATTATATCCTGGTTGTACTGAGTTTTCTGTATTATCTTTTACAGTAGAGCTGATGCAATGTAAGGTTAATAATTTGTGGTCAAATAAATCACTCAACGACGTGTTAGAGATAATGAAGCGGTTGATACCCAAATCTGATCATCACATGCCAGATTCACACTATGTTGCAAGTAAGATTCTAAAGGACCTTGGCTTAGGGTATGAAAAAAATCCACGCATGCAAGAATGATTGTGTTTTATTTTACAAAGAGAATGCAGGAAAGGATAAATGTCCAGTTTGTAATGAGCCTCGATATGTGACCAGTGAGCATAATCCAAAAAGAAAGATTCCTAATAAAGTTTTACGTTATTTTCCCCTAACGCCTAGGCTACAGAGGTTGTACATGTCTAGACATACTGCCGGAGATATGTTGTGGCATAAAAATGGAAACAGAAATGATGAATCTGTAATGAGGCATCCTGCTGATAGCCTTGCTTGGAAAGAATTTGACAAGCTGTATCCTGATTTTGCGATGGAGCCACGAAATATCAGATTAGGGCTTGCAACCGATGGTTTTAATCCATTTGGTAATATGAGCCAATCTTACAGCATATGGCCAGTGGTGGTGGTTCCTTATAACTTGCCACCATGGAAGTGCAAGAAAGAATATACCATGATGCCCTTGTTAATTCCTGGTCGATCAGCACCTGATAGGGAAATTGATGTTTATCTAAGACCGTTGATTGATGAGCTTAAATTGCTATGGGAGAAAGACGTGGGAACTTATGACAAAGCAACAAATTCTATATTTAATCTCCGCGTAGCAGTTATGTGGACTATTAATGACTTTCTGGCATTTGGGAACTTATCCGGTTGGGTCACTCATGGTTACAAGGCATGTCCGGTATGTAACATGGATATAATGTCTGAGCCCTTAAAACATAAGATTTCTTTCATGGGAGCTCGTCGAGGCTTGCCAAGAAACCATGTATGGAGGAGAAGTCCAAAAGAGTTTAATGGAAAAGTGGAAAGGCGACCAAAACCAAGAGACTTCTCAGGTGATGACTTGTTGTCTCAATTAGATAGTATCAATTTTGAGCCAATGGGTAAACATCCTAACAACAAAAAGAGAAAGCGGAGAGATGATGAATTAAATTGGAATAAGAAAAGTATCTTTTTTGAACTGGAATATTGGTCAAAATTGAAAATTAGGCATAACTTAGATGTCATGCACATAGAGAAGAACATATGTGATAATATTTTGGGGAACCTTTTGGATTTGGGTAATAAATCCAAGGACACATGGAAGGCTCGTTTTGATCTACAAAAAATGGGTATAAGGGAGAAGCTCTGGTTAAAGCCAAAAGGAGATAAATATGAGAAGCCTCCAGCAGAGTACACACTAACGCCTAATGACAGAAAAGAATTTTTGAGGTTTTTGAGATCGTTAAAGCTTCCAGATGGTTACGCATCCAATATTGCAAAAAAAGTGAACATTGACACAGGAAAAATATCAGGCTTGAAGAGTCATGATCTTCATATCTTGCTGCAACGAATCATTCCAATTGGTATTCGGAGATATCTAAAAAAGGATGTCTACACTCCAATTGTTCAACTTTCAAGATTTTTTTAGCTGTTATGTGCGAGAACACTGAATGTCGCTGACTTGGATAAGATGGAAGATGAGATTGTCTACATACTATGTAGGCTTGAGAGGATATTCCCACCGGCATTTTTCGATATTATGGTGCATTTAACTGTTCCCTTACCAAGGGAGGCAAAGCTTGCTGGACCTGTTGGTTATCGTTGGATGTACCCCATAGAAAGATATATTATTCTTTCCGGTTCTTAAGTTATTTTTATCTAATTTAGTGCAAATGTATACATATGTTATTGTATTCTGAAGGATATACATGCATTACATGTTTTAGGTTATTGGGAACATACAAGAAATATGTTCGAAACACAGCTCGACCAGAGGGGTCAATTGCAGAGGCATACATTATTAATGAAGCACTCACATTTTATTCAATGTACTTACACAATATTGAGACAACTTTCAATAAGCCTGACAGATACCAAGATGGTGGTGAACGTAATGAAAAACTAACAGTATTTTCATAAGTTGCTCGTCCGTATCAAGGTAGAGTATCGCAGGAATGGACCCAAGCTGATCGTAATATTGCTCACTGGTACATACTGACCAATTGTGATAAGGTGTCTTCATTTCTATAGTAAGTGAATGTGTTGTATTATTAAATTTATATTTGGTGGCTGTAATTTATATATTTTTATTTTAATTTATTTTATTATATTTTATTGTTTCAATAAATTATGTAGTGAACATTACCAAATCTAGGAAGAGGAAAGTACTGTAGATATTAAAAAAAGGCAAAAGCAAATGTTTCCTAGTTGGTTCCGCCATAAGGTAAATACAATTAAATAATTAGTGTCAAATTGGTCATTTTTTATAATATATTCTGAAACAATGTGTTTTGGTAATTTTAGATGTCGAAGCTGAAAAAGGAGAAGTCACCACTATACAATGAAGAGCTGTATGAGTTGTCAAGAGGCCCCGAGTCTAAAGTCCACTCTTTTGATTGTAGTATTGTTAATGGAATTCGATTTATTTGTGTGGAACATGATACTAGGCTCTCGACTCAGAATAGCGGGGTATATGCCATCGGAGACATAGATTACTATGGATAATTAACCAAAGTGGTAGTCTTGGAGTATAGAAAAGGCTATCAAGCTGTGTTGTTCAAATGTCAGTGGTTTGATTCTCGAAGCAGTGGTGCAAGAGCAAAACTTCGTCATGAATTCCATCTGACATCCATTAATGTTAATACTCGGTGGTATGAAAGCGAGCCATTTATATTAGCAATTCAAGCTAAGCAAGTTTTTTATGTGGATGACCCAAAGTTGGGCTTTGGTTGGAAAGTTATTCAGAAGATGCATCATAGACACATATGGGATATTCCAGAAAATGAAATCAGTGAGGGTGATGAAATGGAGAATGACATAGCTTACCAAGAAAACTCTACATCTGATATTCCTTGGGTGGTTGAAGATAATGAATCGAGTTTTCTTACATTGCATAGAAATGATGTTCCTCCTATAGTTATTGATGCAATAGTTATTGATTTGGTAATTAATAATGATGATAATGAAGTACATGATGAGATAGAGGATGGAATATCTTCAGATAGTGGTGACAAAATTGTTGTACACGTTAATAATAAAGATAGTGTTCTAGATTAGTAAGTTTTTCTGTAGCTATATTGGTGGTGGTTATATCAACTGTACTTTTGTATTTTATGATTACTAAACTTATTTTATTTGTATTTCATGATATATACAGATCATGGTTCAGTCTGTACAACGTGGTGGTAAGAGAACTCAGCTTACTCGGAAAGATGTTGCAAATGGCTCTAGATCAAGTGTTGGAAACGATGTGGTGGACAGAGTGGTGCCTCCTTATAAGAAGCGGATGACATCATTGGGTATGACTAAACTAGAATATTTTATTTTCATAAGATGCATCATCCTGATACTCATTGGGTTCCATATGTTGTATGATTTGAGATGTAATAATCCATCAGAATCTTACTTTGTTTTATTGTGTTAGGATGTTAGATTGACTTACCTTGCTTAATTTTTGTCCTAGTAGAGGATATTATATAATTTTAAGTTCATGTTTACATCTATTAGATATGTGCTAAACTGCAAATATTGAGGGTCATGGATATCACATAACCTTCCAAATATTGAGGGTCATGGATATCTAATAGACCAGTATCATGCTCTAACTGTATTCCACCTCTTACAACTACATTCCTATGATGTATGTTTGCCTCCTTACTAACCAATACACTCATCCAACAGATTGTATTGGACTATGGTTACTTTTAAACCTCCATTTCTAGCAATACTCCATTTCATAGCAAATCAATTCAGTAGTGTTGTTGATGGTGTCTGTAGACATGGCTGGATTCACTTTTAAACCTCCATGTCTGTAGACTTAGCGATACTCCATTTCATCCAACAGATTGTATTGGACTATGGTCACTTACCATCATCATGAAAATAGTAGGTAAAGAGTAGTGTTGTTGATGGTGTCTGTAGACTTGGCTGGATTCACTAGATATCGAGAAATCAATTCAGAACCTAATGGACGTTACCTTACCCAAAGTCCAGAACAAGTTATCCAAAACAAAAAAAAGAGGCAAAAAAAAAATCCATTTTCAAAAAAAAAAATCAATTAGTTCTACTAGGAATAATGTTTGGCTTCACTGTACCTGCGAAAGTTATATTGGTAAGGATCCAGTATGATGCATACATTAGGATATAGCAATCTTGAAATTTTATGCTATCTGGAAAATGTGTCAGAGAGCAACTATAGTTTGCTGAAATGTCCTGTGCCCAATATGTCATACAGTAGGATATAGTTACCTCAAAAATTTTGTGATATCTTGAAAGATGTTCAGAAATGTATGCACCAACCCAATATGCATCCAGTTCATATCACAGTAGAATCCATACAAGTGAAACGATGCTAACACTAGGAAAAGCTCAGTTCAAAATGCATTCATGCTATTTGAACACAGAAAAATTCAGACTATGTATATCATTGTATTGTAATAATAGTTAATAGAGACCATCAAGTTTGCTGCAGAAGTAACATATAGCATAATTAATCATGGAAATTCTGACAGACTTGATAGGTGCCCTTGTATTGTGTTAACTCCCTTTTTTTTCCTAAACTATAACAATTGTTATATGAGTTTATTATCAACTTGCTTTATATGAGCAATTTGGGTAAACTTGTGCATGTTAGTTATGTATTGGTTACTTTGATAAGAGTAGTAGAACTTGAAAACATAACTAAGAAAACATAACCTACTAAAAGGTATTAACAAAGACATGAACCATAAAACTAATTGTATAGAAATAATCAAGTTAAAGAACGTGAACTATACCAACTGAAATTGGCTCCGTTGAAGCAGAACTAGGTTCCCCCACCATTCCGTCCTCTCTTATTGGAGTAGAAACTGCCACAAGTCTGTACCCCACATCATCCACATTAGCTTCATACGTCCTTCCTATCTCACCTGCCAGATATGTAAACAACTTTTGATAAATGAAAAGTTTGCTACTTTAGATGCTCAAACAAGAAAGAATACAACATGACCAAAATGGTCTCTCTTTTTGGGTGCGTTTAGGCCAGGGCTCGAACCTATGACCTCGCAATGATGCACACCAGCTAAACCCCTGAGCTACACCCTGATGGCAAAATGATTCTAGATAAGTACGATCTAAATCAAATGGAGCCTTTAAATATATGTGAGAGAAAACAAAACCAAGCTATAGCAATAAAAGAACAACAAGAAAGAAAGGCACCAGGTACAGTTAAAGATTTATGAGAGCAAGAATTGAATTTGGTCAAACGTGTCAATGATAGACAGTAAATAAGGCACACCATATGTTACAAAGACGACTGCAGGCCGCACGTGATCACTTATGTTCATTGTCTTCTTTACTTGGGGATTTGGTTAGTAAAAGCAACAAGGCATTTCACCAGATCTTTTGGTGTCACCTATTAGAATACTCTTTATACTAAAGTAGTCTGATGGGTCTGCATAAGAATAAGTCTGCTAGTCCATGGCAACTTTAATAAACATACCAGTAAGCAATAGGAAATAGTACTAAGGGAAGAATGTGTAGATCGTTTCAACAAAATATTTTGTGTGAAGGATGATGTAGTACTAAAGGATGTCTGCTAGTCCATGGCAACTTTATGAGACCCAAGTCAGCTAAGGATGAAATATTTTGTGTGAAGGATGATTGATGAAGGATTAAAAGGAGAATTGCAGATAAATAGGCCCACCTCCTTGAGGTACCCAAGTCACTTGGGAAATTTCTCCAATCCTCGAGGATTGAGATGGGACAATTTAAGGTGCATGTCAGGTCAAAAGTCACAAAATGTTTACTTCTTTTCCCAGTTTTCTGCCCATGAGGGCAAAATGATGCTGCAGATATTTTATTATACATGAAAACATAAGAGCACAGTCATTTCCAGAGCAATGAAGTAGTGCAAGCTATGTGGAAAGCAACCAAATTGAAATCTTAGCATTATATTGAAGTAGAAGTATCCATCTATGTCAATGATTTGACTTCAGAAAAGCTATGTCTTGCAATATGAATACGCATACCAGGAATAGAGATAAGATCGGGACTCCCAACCATTGATCTAAGCTATTGAATTTTGCTCTTGCCTTCTTTTCCTCCACTATATATCTCATGAACGGCATATAAATTTGAGTAGAAACCACTTCCCTAAAATTGAGAAACCTGTATGTATCAAAGGCATTGTCTTTTGGGTATCATGACAGTCTATATATGAGGGTCATATCCGATAGAAGAGTGTACTAGTAAATTGTTCTTCTCGTCCTATTCAGTCAACAAATATAAATATTTTATTCAAAAATTTATATAGATTGTGTATCAGTTAATGTAGTATGTAGCAGGTTGCAGTATCTACGAGCTACAGCAGCAATTAGATTACAGTCTATGGACTGCAGATGGCAACAAGTGGAGATGTGCAAGTGTCACAGGTAAAAGTTTTGTGTGTGTGTGTTCGTTAAGAGTGATATTGTGTATCAATGAGTGGGTGTCAAGAAGAAGAAGAGGGGTTTCTTGGGAGACTGCAACAAAATATTCCTAGTTATATGAGAATATTTATGATCATATCAGGAAAAATGTGTAATTATATTCTCGGTTAATTTGCGTTAAATTTACTTTAATCTTCCTAGCTATTTTTAACATTATTGGCTTTCTATGATCTTTATGTTAATGTAAAAATTTGTATTAATTTTCATTTTATACAGACACAAATATTGACAAAAATCTTTTTTTTCCCCAGGTGGTGGAACATGATTACCACCAACTATTCCCTCAAAGACCGTGGGTATGACAACAAGGTTAGCAACAACTTTGGGTATGAATGGCAATTCTTTTGGTGGTGGAATAGGTTCGAACCATAGTAGGTCTTCGTCAAACTTGAATGTGACTACATGTCACGCCCCGCTCCCGTAGGAGCGATCGTCCTCGCTAAGGCGTGATGCCGCACGGGCCTAGGTTGCGCCCGTGCAAGGCCAAGTCCAGAAACGGCCGATTTGAGTTCTAGGCCACAGAGTCGCACAGAGTGTCCCCATTTGCAGCGGAATATAAATGAACACAATTGAAGCGAAACCAAATTCTTTATTGATATTCAACAAGTTTACAAGCGGCGCTAGGCCGATATTACAAGTCGCTCAAGCTCTCTCTCTCTCTGAAACATAAAAGGCGTGCCAAATGGCTTACAACATGGAAGGATACATGGCGATGTTCCGATACATTATGTCCTGTATAGGGTGCTTCAGCTTCTTGCAACGTTCCAAGGCCCCAGAGTTGGCTCCGCGCCTTGACACGTTCGACGGAAGCACCGCACCCGCCGGCGTCTCCTGCTATCCTGCAAGCATACTGTGGGGTTATCAGTACATTGTTATGCACTGGTGGGGAGGCTGGCTCGCCCACAATGCCATCATTACCAAACACGTTCTATAATCTTTTGTGCATCTCTATCATTCATTGTCTTTCTAATCTTGCCTTAGGATCAATTTCATGGCATATTGCATAGCCTATCTCGTGTTACCGAACTCGAGTGTCGCATGGAAATACATGTACGACTTACCCATACTTACCGTCCGGCCTTCCCTGTTCAAGGTAAACCAAGTTAAACCACGATTCATGAATAATAACATAACACGATTCATGCACGCATTCAATATCAAGTGTGTGTCCATGTCTCGGGATTCTAGCACGTCGGGGGCATGTTCTAACACGTCGTAGGCACGTTTTTAGAGTGTTACAATTCAAGCATGTTTCGGGTATTTCGTTCAAGCATGTTCAGGAGTGTTACATATCGAGCATGTTCAGCAGGTTACATTTCAAGCATGTTCTGGCATGTTATATTTCGAGCATGTTCATGTTCAGGATGTTACTTTGCAAGCATGTTCAAGAGTGTTATATTTTGGGCATGTTCAGGAGACACTTGTTCATTTAACTTAGATTACTTTGATTTCAATGCAAGAACTTGCACGTGGATTGCCACCAGCATAGTCCACTTAATCTACATGCACGGGTCGCTGGCTTTACAAGCCATTTAGGACATTCCCCTGTGGCAATTCTCAACTTAGCGTAGGGTGATGGCTGGTACACCCCGTTAAGTCTCTTGAATATACCCTCCTACTTACGTCTCTTGGTGCCCAAGCCCGCACCCAAGCAGCCCGTAAGCGCCGTTGATTCTGCCTAGGCCGGCCACGGTTTACCCCCCCAACGCCCGTGCCGCAGAATCCTTCCACACGACGGCCACGGTATTCCCCCCCATCGCCCGTGCCGTTTGTCCACGACCATTTCGTATTGTCTTGTCATTTTAACTTAGCGGCTATTTCCGAGCCGTAGGCTAACCCTTAGCCATAATGCGTTAACGACCAGGTTGGCGTCCGTACAGCGCGGGTAGCGAGCCCCGTTGCACGTGCCCGTCACACCTGTCGCTAGCGTCTTATCTTTCATGTATTCTTTCTTTTCATGTTATTCTTTCACTTGTTCGTATGTTCATAGAGTCATTCATGTGTTTGTTCATTCATTCGTTGATTCATTCATTCATGCATTACGCAACTCCCAGTGTGGGAGTCGCCCTGGCGACCCATCGGTCCCATAGCCTTTCAATGTTGCTAAACTCTACTCGGAGCGACTATGTTGATAGTCTTTCCGTTTCATTGTTGTAAACCATTCATTGTTTTATTGTTTGAACGTATAAGGGACATGAACGTGAGCTTGTGCCGTAGCACGAGCGTAGAGCGTGGTGCGAGCGTTTCTATAATTGCCGAGTTCTTTTCCATGTTCTAAACAAGCATGCAAGATGGGATTTTTCCCTTAGCTAGGTGCGTTGAATCATTTATTAACATGCATGGTGTTGTCGCCTAGCGATTCTCGTGATAGTGTCCGCATTGTTATGTGTCTAGGCTAAGCACAGACGGGTTCATCGGAGCCACCCACCTTAGCGATGTTCGCATCGGCCGAGCGATCCTCCGAGCGCGCCTTCGATAGTCTAAGTCTGGATTCATCTTGTCGGGCCAATGCAAGCCTTGCATCGATTCGCATCGATACTTCATCGGGTCGAAGCAACTCTTCGGGTCGACGGCTCGTTTGAGTCGTTGCACTTGCCGTTTGAAATCGGCGTTCCTTCTAGGGCGGAGCGGGTCACTACATAATACACCACTCAAAATAAGTCTCGTCCTCGAGACTTTCTGAGTGCAGGTCATCCTACCGTTCCTTAACTCGGATCGTATGCGCACCTTAGGCAATTTCCTATCGAATGGTTTTATCGTTCGACGGCATCGAACAGTACTTGATATATTTCTAAGTCCCGTGTCGCACGCGTTGGGTCGATTTTATCGAATAGCCTTTCATTCATTTTAGAGTTGATTGTACTTATTCAATTCGAGCATTTCTTCGTCTTGGTTGCCATTTCGACATGTCATGGAACTGGAATGGCTGCACGAGGCACGTTGTAAGTCATCAAATGCGAGGGTCGCAGGCTAAGGCAAATTCACTTTCGTTTATCTCGATCATCGAGATGGCCCGATTCGCTTTTCAAGCGTTCGTGTCCACGAAATTAGTATGATTTCTACTTAACGGGGTCGACCAAGTCTAGGAAATTTTCATCCAATTCAAGACCAAGTATTGCACTATCGTCGAGCATAACTTCCTATCAATGCTTCACTTCGTTATACCAACTTTTACTAGCACGATTTCACGTTCACGATACTCGTTCACTCCCCAAGTCGTGCTAGAACTCAACGTATCACTTGGTTGGATCGTGCACGCATTCCAAGCGTCCCCAAAATACATGCATTCAGCCAAGCCGCAGGATAGTGAGTTTGTCATTCTCACTCGAGTCGCATCGTGCACATACTCAAGCGTCCCTGAATATATGCATGTCAGCCAAGTCTTGTGAGCAGGGTTTCCTACATTCGTGATTCATGCTATCCATTCATGCCAATCCTCAAGATCAATCCTTTGATTGCTAACACATGGAACATGGGCGTCTCGCCTAACCGCTAGGCCATCTTTTTCGAGGCTAAGTCAATGTCAGGATTGGAATCATAGTTCCCCAACAATAATGCCAACACTGACCCCAATCCTAGGGTCAAACCAAAATCGGTAGTACGGGATTTTCTACCCAAGCTCGCGTCACTCAGATTTCTAAACATCGAGCACGATCACCTATTCTCGTCAAAGCATTCGCCGCGTATATCCGAATTCATTCTGATCACGTACTTCACATATCCATTCTTTCCAATTCATGTATTCGATCACGAGTTCATCTAGTTTTGACAATATGTTGCGCCCCAATCTCACGCGAGTCCGATTATCCACGGTGGTTTATGAATCACCATGCAACGCTCTCGCGGAATAATCATTCTCATCGGGGCGTAACTCTTGCTTACGTCTAGACTGATTCATTCTCGATACGCGGATTGGACCTACTCAATCCTCAAACTTCATCATTCAAGCACACCGAATCATTCTCAAGTCATCTTCGCGTCAAACCACAAGTCGAAGCAATCGTATTGCCATGCCGTGCAGGTTTGATCACCCCCGCTGGATGAATCACCATACCAGCGCTCACGCGGAGTGATCGCCCTAATCGGCGCGACGCATGTGCGAGGCTGGAGTTGCGCTCGCATAAGACAAGAATGTCGACGTTGGGGTTATCGTCGAAGTAAATCCAAGCATTTCATTTCATCCAAGTCGAGATTTTAATTTGACAGTCCGACCGTCATTCATTCAACCAGAAATCCTCGAGTCACGTCTATATTTTCCTTGACACGTTTTAATACCCCGAGTATAGCATCCAACGGAACAATGACATTTGCACGATCGTCATTCGCCGAGTCAGAGTACCCCCGAGTTATCGCATATCGATCTTTGATACGCCTCAATACCATCGACGATATGCGTAACCTGACGATCTTCCTTTGCAACCAATTTCGAGTCATGCGACGATGCCGTTGTCCGAGTTGGATATTCCACCATTTCTCCCGATACTCAAGATCAAGTTCAGTCGCTTTTCCTCAAAGCTCGTTTCAAGATCGTTATTCAAAACTCAAGTCACATTTCATTTGCATCAATTCGACATCGCACGCACGTTCCTCTAAGTTTCCTCGATCAAGACCATTTATTTTCATCCATCGTTCCGAATCATTTCTAACACGCGTTACCCATTCACAAGTTGTCTGAACGATATCTCGTTCGGGACACACGAAGTCACGATCAACTAAGCGTGACACGTTCTAAAGCTTTGCGCGACCGCATCGCTTCGCCGACATACTTGTTCTATCCGTAATTCCTTTAGTCTCGCTCGAACAATTTCTATAACGTCCATACACCACTCAGGGTTCGAGCCACTCGACTAGTCGCTGACACTCATTCTTATTCTTCTTCGAACCTATCACATACACCACTCGGGTTCAAGCCATACGGTCAAATCCTCAATCACGTTCGCGCCATGCACTAAGATATCCTTCAGATTCGTTCGACGAATCTCTAGCGTACTCGCTTACGTCGTCTCGACGTACTAAGTCGTTCACACTAATCCTCAAAATCCAAGTCAATCATTCGCGTACGCCTAAGCGTTAACTCAATAGCGTTCCTATCGATATACACTCAAAGTGTATCTCCGTTCTCGATCGAGCGATACTTGATATCGCTTGCAACCCGATTGCACCCAAGAGTCGAGGTGCGCGACACGCGGACTAAGTTGTACCGCTTAACCATCCCGCATAGACTATATTCATGTTTTGCACGCTCAGTTGCTAGGGTCAACGCAAGACTAGTTAGGCACGTACGAGACATGTTAACTTTGCATGTGTTCTCAATCGAGTCATGTTTAACGTCGTTCGGCACAAAGGCCTTCGCCTATCGATCCCGTGCAACCGAGTACTTGTACGAGCTTTTGAAAGTATTAGACTTATTGTATGGAACATCCCAAGGCACAACGAGAGAGAGCGTACACTTCCTTATTTCCAACGAGCTTTCAAAACTGAGAATTCGATGTGAAGTCCAAGGACGTAAAGCCGTGCTCTGATACCAAACTGTCACGCCCCGCTCCCGTAGGAGCGATCGTCCTCGCTAAGGCGTGATGCCGCACGGGCCTAGGTTGCGCCCGTGCAAGGCCAAGTCCAGAAACGGCCGATTTGAGTTCTAGGCCACAGAGTCGCACAGAGTGTCCCCATTTGCAGCGGAATATAAATGAACACAATTGAAGCGAAACCAAATTCTTTATTGATATTCAACAAGTTTACAAGCGGCGCTAGGCCGATATTACAAGTCGCTCAAGCTCTCTCTCTCTCTGAAACATAAAAGGCGTGCCAAATGGCTTACAACATGGAAGGATACATGGCGATGTTCCGATACATTATGTCCTGTATAGGGTGCTTCAGCTTCTTGCAACGTTCCAAGGCCCCAGAGTTGGCTCCGCGCCTTGACACGTTCGACGGAAGCACCGCACCCGCCGGCGTCTCCTGCTATCCTGCAAGCATACTGTGGGGTTATCAGTACATTGTTATGCACTGGTGGGGAGGCTGGCTCGCCCACAATGCCATCATTACCAAACACGTTCTATAATCTTTTGTGCATCTCTATCATTCATTGTCTTTCTAATCTTGCCTTAGGATCAATTTCATGGCATATTGCATAGCCTATCTCGTGTTACCGAACTCGAGTGTCGCATGGAAATACATGTACGACTTACCCATACTTACCGTCCGGCCTTCCCTGTTCAAGGTAAACCAAGTTAAACCACGATTCATGAATAATAACATAACACGATTCATGCACGCATTCAATATCAAGTGTGTGTCCATGTCTCGGGATTCTAGCACGTCGGGGGCATGTTCTAACACGTCGTAGGCACGTTTTTAGAGTGTTACAATTCAAGCATGTTTCGGGTATTTCGTTCAAGCATGTTCAGGAGTGTTACATATCGAGCATGTTCAGCAGGTTACATTTCAAGCATGTTCTGGCATGTTATATTTCGAGCATGTTCATGTTCAGGATGTTACTTTGCAAGCATGTTCAAGAGTGTTATATTTTGGGCATGTTCAGGAGACACTTGTTCATTTAACTTAGATTACTTTGATTTCAATGCAAGAACTTGCACGTGGATTGCCACCAGCATAGTCCACTTAATCTACATGCACGGGTCGCTGGCTTTACAAGCCATTTAGGACATTCCCCTGTGGCAATTCTCAACTTAGCGTAGGGTGATGGCTGGTACACCCCGTTAAGTCTCTTGAATATACCCTCCTACTTACGTCTCTTGGTGCCCAAGCCCGCACCCAAGCAGCCCGTAAGCGCCGTTGATTCTGCCTAGGCCGGCCACGGTTTACCCCCCCAACGCCCGTGCCGCAGAATCCTTCCACACGACGGCCACGGTATTCCCCCCCATCGCCCGTGCCGTTTGTCCACGACCATTTCGTATTGTCTTGTCATTTTAACTTAGCGGCTATTTCCGAGCCGTAGGCTAACCCTTAGCCATAATGCGTTAACGACCAGGTTGGCGTCCGTACAGCGCGGGTAGCGAGCCCCGTTGCACGTGCCCGTCACACCTGTCGCTAGCGTCTTATCTTTCATGTATTCTTTCTTTTCATGTTATTCTTTCACTTGTTCGTATGTTCATAGAGTCATTCATGTGTTTGTTCATTCATTCGTTGATTCATTCATTCATGCATTACGCAACTCCCAGTGTGGGAGTCGCCCTGGCGACCCATCGGTCCCATAGCCTTTCAATGTTGCTAAACTCTACTCGGAGCGACTATGTTGATAGTCTTTCCGTTTCATTGTTGTAAACCATTCATTGTTTTATTGTTTGAACGTATAAGGGACATGAACGTGAGCTTGTGCCGTAGCACGAGCGTAGAGCGTGGTGCGAGCGTTTCTATAATTGCCGAGTTCTTTTCCATGTTCTAAACAAGCATGCAAGATGGGATTTTTCCCTTAGCTAGGTGCGTTGAATCATTTATTAACATGCATGGTGTTGTCGCCTAGCGATTCTCGTGATAGTGTCCGCATTGTTATGTGTCTAGGCTAAGCACAGACGGGTTCATCGGAGCCACCCACCTTAGCGATGTTCGCATCGGCCGAGCGATCCTCCGAGCGCGCCTTCGATAGTCTAAGTCTGGATTCATCTTGTCGGGCCAATGCAAGCCTTGCATCGATTCGCATCGATACTTCATCGGGTCGAAGCAACTCTTCGGGTCGACGGCTCGTTTGAGTCGTTGCACTTGCCGTTTGAAATCGGCGTTCCTTCTAGGGCGGAGCGGGTCACTACACTACAGGAGTAGCACCTATTCCATCATTGGGAATGAATCTCAATTCTTCTGAACCATTGCAAAGGTCTAGTACTTGTGATGATACCTCTCATAATTTCGTTGAAGCTCCAAGAGGCTCTACTAACTCTCATGGTAAATAATCTATCCAATTAGCAAAAATAAATAAACTATGCTCATAAAAAACTATGCTCCTTACTGATGTTGCTTGTATTTATTTTTTTATATTAGCATCAGATGCAAGAAACTCTGCTCCTAAGAAAACAAGAGGGTTTTCTAGGGCAATTAAGACCTCCACCATCATGTTGACCTCAGGTAAGAGGATTGAAATTCATCTTGATGAGGATTTGGGGGTGCCTATGGGTCAAGTTCGAAACATATCCAGCCTACTATCTCACAAGTGTGGTTACCAAGTTCGGACCCATGCCCCGCTACTTCAAGCACACTGGGACGACATTGATGAAGATACTAAACATAAACTAATAGATGGAGTCACGGTAAGTGTGGAATATTATTTATTTATAACTCAATTCTATTATAATGAGTAATAACTTATAATTTATGTTGTGATTTAGACAAATTTTGATATAGATAAGACGGAGCCAAAATGGTACAAGTACATTTGTGATAATATGAGAAATAGGTACAATGACTATAAGCACAAACTAGCTAAGTATTATAAGAGCTGCGAGTCGGATGAGGTAGCTCGGGAAAATCCTCCTATAAAGCTTCTAAGAGAGAGAGATCTATCGGAGTGGGAGTGGTTATGTGACAATTTCTTAAGTGAAAAGTACCAGGTAATAATTGCTTGTAAACAGTTCATAAGAAGTTTTGAGTACCATTGCTTTTGCAATTAAGTACCATTTTAATCTGTCTTTGTTTACCGCATAAAAGATCTAAAACTAATTCAATTAACCGGTCAAAGAAACGATGGGATCATTGTGGTGGTTCACGACCATTCTCATTGTATTACCATGATCACATTGAGGTAATCAAATAATTATGTTCATTTATAAAGTTCGTGAATATCAATATTAGCATTTGTATCAATTTTGTGTATGTTGTTATTATTAGGGTGGCTCGCAATTTCCTGATATCGATACATGGGGTATAACTCATATGTCAAAAAAGAAGAAGAATTGGGTTAATGATGCAGCAAAGGATGCACATGTAATTATATATTTTATTTGTTTAAAGAAATGTTCCTATTGCATACTAAAGTAATATCGTTTCACTTTTAACTAATCAAATATTGGTTTTACAGGATGAGATGATAAAAAAGAAGAATGAATATCTTGAGAATATCACTGATGAGGGAACCTCGATGGACGAGATTGTTGTAGCACCAAATGTAGGCACTGAGATTATGGAAGATGTGATTGGACGTGGTTGTGGTAGGACGATCCGTGGAGCTGGAAAGGGACGAGTTCGGGAAACTAGTTCATCATCTTCATCTAATACATCTTCAATTGCCTTAATAAAGAAGTGCAAGAGTTGCAGGCGCAGCTTCAGATGGACAAGAAAGCTCGAATGAAAGTTGTTGCTGAACATGAGGAACAAAAGGCCCAATGGGGTTTTGTGATGCAACAACTACAAGTTCTTGTCCCCGGATTTTCAATTCCTGAACCCGCTCCTTTATCTCATGAAGATTTTGAAGATGGTGATGAGAGCGATCACAGCCAATCTTTTACTTAGATTAGATCTTTTATAGTTGTAGTTTACTAAATACTTTTGTTTACAGTTAGTTTAATTTTGTGCACTCTACATTTGTTGTTTTGAGTTATGATGAACTATTAGTATAATAATATTCATATTTTGTTTTGTTTTGTTTACTTTTATTTATCGATAATAAGATCGCATGGTACATGATACGACTTGTAGGACTAATTTTGGGTTGCCTCAAATATGGCACGCATATTTTGCAGCCATGTAAAATCTTTTACCACAATAAACTAGTAACAAAAGATTACCTAAGGTAACAAAAATTAGTGCCTCAGACGATTAATAATATTCGTCACAGACTACCTTTGATGACCAATAATAGTCTTCACATACTGCATATTACTACCATTCATAGTCGCCAGAGCGTGTCTTAGACGACCAATAATAGTCATCACAGACTACCTTTGGCAGTTAATAGTAGTCTCTATACACTACCTATTTCGACCAATCATAGTTGACATAGAGTGTCTTAGGCAACCAACAATAATCGTCACATGCTACCTTTGGCGGTCAATAGTAGTCTTCACATACTAACTATTACGACAAATCATAGTCGCCAAAGAGTGTCTTAGGCAACCAATGATAGTCGTCACATACTACCTTTGGCGGTCAATTGTTGTCTCCGCATACTACCTATTGTGACTAATTATAGTAACTACAAAGTGTCTTAGGCAACCAAAGATACTCATCACAGACTACCTTTGACGGTCAATAGTAGTCTCTATATACTAACTATTGCAACCAAGCAGTCACCACAAAGTGTCTTAGGCGATAAATGGTAGTCGCCATACTATACTTATTACGACCAAGCATAGTCACCACATACAACCTTAAGGGACCGATGATAGTCTCCACATACTACATATTACAACCAAAGTAGTCACCATAGACTACCTATGCTAATTGTTTTAGTCGCCAAAAGTATTGGTGCGTCCTTCACTCTAAAAAATTCAAGCACCTATGGTGACAAAACATTCGTGGCCAAAATTTTGGGACGACAAAGACATTTTCTCACAACAGTGTAGTAGCCAAAGACCTTTTGCAACTAAAATGCTTAATTAGTCGTCCCTGACTTTGGGCCAGGAGCCTGAGACGACGGTGCTTGTGACCAAAAAATTTGGTGGCAAAAAACCTATGGCAACTAATTTTACATTTACGCGACAAAAAATCGTTGGTTGCCTAAAGCCATTATCCTAGTAGTAGGCTCACTTTTCGAGGAGGAAATGCTATGTGTTACATATTATGGCACTGATTTTGAGGACCTGGCCTTAGCTCCAGAAGAGGCCCCAGCGGGGAACCTTGCTTAGATATCTTTCATGTGTATTGAGACTTAGACTTTGTTTTGAATTTCTATTTGGATACTGGACTTTGTCTCCAGTTAGATACTTGGAAGTGTATTATTAAGTCTGTGCTTGTTTACCTTCACTTATAGATGCTGTGTTGTGATGAACCTTTAAATATGATATTAGAACTGTTAGCAGCTTAGATCCTTTATTGTCTATTCTTAGAACAGCTTACTACGCTTTAACCAAGCGTAGGCTGGACATGGCTCGGCCCGGCCCAACAATTTGGGTATCGGGTCGTGACAGTTTTCACATCTATTTGATGTATCACCATCTTATATATCGCTGCGAGAGCAATCAACATTCTGATGGTAGTCATCCGGGCTACTGGAGCATACGTGTCAAAGTAGTCGATTCCCTGCTTCTGAGAAAACCCCTTGGCAACCAACCTAGCCTTGAACTTGTCAATAGTTCCGTCTGCTTTCATCTTCTTCTTGAAGATCCATTTGCATCCGATGGGTTTTGCTCCTTCAGGAAGATCAACCAACACCCAAGTGTTATTTGAGGTGATAGAATCAATTTCATTGTCAATCGCCTCCTTCCAAAAAATCGCGTCTCTGGTCTTCATCGCCTCATCATAGGTAAGCGGATCAGCTTCCACATGATAGGTGACAAAGTCACTTCCGAAATCCTTCGGCCGCCTCATACGCTTAGCTGACGACTCAGCTTGTTCTGGTTCAATCGTTGTTTTAGCAAAAACATCTTCTTGGACCACATCTTCATTGAAGGCTTCAGTTTTCTGTGCACCCTCAATGTTCTCCGGTACATCCGCAAGAACAATATTCTTGTGCATTGCAAACTTGTGTTCAAAATATTCTGCGTCGCGAGATTCAATGATATGATTTGACTCAATATCAAGAAATCTTCGAGAATCACTATTCTCGGCATACCCCAAGAAGATCGTCTTAGTAGTCCTTGTCCCAAGCTTCTGAATCTTTAGATCTGGAAGCTTGACATATGCCAGACACCCCCACACTCGAATGACATTCAAGTTAGGTCTGACTTTGAACCAAAGTTTATGAGAAGTAATGTCAGAAGTTACATGAGGCACCCTATTCAGAATAAAAGTGCCCGTCAGTGCAGCTTCTCCCCAGTAGCACTTAGGAAGATCCGCAGTCAACAACATTGAGTTAATCATTTATGTTAACGTTTTGTTCTTCCTCTCTGCTACTCCATTTGATTGAGATAGTACGGAGCCATAGTCTCATTGACAATTCCATGTTCTTTGCAGAATGATGCAAATTCATGAGACCTGTACTCCCCACCTCGATCACTTCTTATTCTTTTGAGTTGTTGTCCAGTCTGTCGCTCAACTTTGGCTCTGAACTTCTTGAACTTTTCGAATGCTTCGTCTTTAGCCATCCGCAAGTAGACGAACGCATACTTTGAGAAGTCATCGATGAAGGTTATGAAATACTTTATCCCGGCCTTTGTAGAGAACTGTTTGAAGTCACAGATATCTGAGTATACCAACTCCAGAAGATTTGTACTTTGATTAACCCGAGGAAAGGGTTTCCTTGTGATCTTTGTTTGAGCACAAACTTCACATTTCTCTACCTTATCCCCACACTTGGAGATAAGTCCTAGACTAGACATTCTGTTTATTCCTTTACAATAAACAAACTACTAAAATAACCCATTTTAGCGACGTCAGAATACGTCGCTAAAAAAGAAAATTAGCGACGAAAATTGGATGTCGCGTATAGGCTTGTCGCAGAATACAATTTCGTCGCAATTCGTCGCTATTTGTGACGTCATGTTTAGTGTCGCTAGATGTCGCAACATTAGCGACAAATAGCGACGTCATCATACGTCGCCACTATAGCGACGTAGGGCGACCACTTAGCGACGTCGTCAACTTTATATATGATGACATGGCATGGCAGCCACGTCAGCATTTTAGCGATGCCTAGCGATAACTTTAGCGACGTCAGCTCTCAGGTGGTCATATGCAACGTCAGCAGTATAGCGACGGATAGCGACGTTACGTCACTATTTGGCGACGTATAGCGACGTGTACTATACGTCGCAAAACGTCGCAGAACGTCGCTATACGTCGCAGATGTTATAAAAAAATTAAAAAAATATAATTGGTATTTTTGTTATGCCGTGTGTCTGTGTTTACAGTGTGTGTGAAATGCAGTATTCGAACCATCGACAGTTTCGCTTGTACTGTTCTATGTTTTATCTTGGATAGAAAGAGCAACAGTTCAGGGTGCACTTCTCAGAGCTTCCTCTTCACGTCCTTCACCTTCTCGGGATCCTTTACGACGTCCCGAGAAAGTGAAGGACGTGAAAATGAAGCTCTCAGAAGTACACCCTGAACTGTTGCTCTTTCTATCCAAGATAAAACATACAATAGTAATCGAAACTGTCGATGGTTCCGAATACTGTATTTTACATTCACTGTAAACACAGACACACATCATCACAAAAATACATATTATATTTTTTTAAAATTTGGGCAACACCTCCTTTGTATATCAGATCATCGCTTATAACCCAGCGTAGGT
The DNA here is from genome assembly GCA_029216955.1 of Iris pallida. Taxonomy (NCBI): domain Eukaryota; kingdom Viridiplantae; phylum Streptophyta; class Magnoliopsida; order Asparagales; family Iridaceae; genus Iris; species Iris pallida. The sequence goes on along the minus strand of JANAVB010006993.1, from coordinate 10,628,978 downwards.
ATATTTGTCATCCCCGTCGCAGATATCATCACAATTAACAGTCTTATCACGATCCGCACCCACTGTGAGCGTACGAGTACGTAACAACGCCAAGCCTACGCCGCAGTGTCGGCGGTAGAATACTGTTCTAGGTCACTATTTAACCAACCAATCACGTAATTATATAATGTACTTGTCAAAATATCAACTCCGAACGGAGGACAAGTATAGATATAATGTAGTCTCAATCACAGTCTAAGCACGATATGATAACACAGAAGATAAAAACTAAGACTAAATACAACAATAAAACTAACTACTAAAATAACATAATCTCCAACAATCTCAAAACATCATATCACTACTTATATACAACTCCAGTTCTAAAACATGAAAGCTAAAACAGACAAACTAGCTAAACTCCCGATCACTCCTGAGTGTCGGGGCCATAGGTAGCTAAGCCATCTCCTGGTCTGTAATATGTAGGGCATGTGTCCACAGGGCAATCATCTGTAAAATTTACAACAGGTCCAGTCAGGACAGGAACGAGCACATCTCATCTAGAAAACCCAAGTAAGTGACAGAGAACTATAAAGCAGTTTAGACAGTTGTATTGATGAATATGGCAGCTATATTCAGGTGATGGTAAGAAAGACAGATAAAGTGCAAGGAAAGAAAATAACTAAACAAGAGAAGAATCATAGCAACGAAGACTGTAAAGATAGAACTAGCTGAACCAGGGTAATATGATATAAAGTCCAGACAGCAATGTAGACAAGTGTAACTCCAATGTAAGTCCAGTACAAGATGAATCTAATACAAGATGAATCCAGTAAGGGACGATTCCAGTCATAGTGATCAATGATTCTAGGGTGAGTACAGCCTATACTCTAGCAGTGTGTTTTAAAATACCGAGATCGACATATAAACGGCTATAGGTAATTCGGCACATCACACACCTGGCCGGGGGTGAGATGGCTATCATTCCAGTTTGATTCCAGCAAAGGGTAATTCCAGAAATGGGGTATGTCTACATGTCTTACTCTAGTATTTCCCCTTCCAGCAAGTGAATCCAGAAATTCGACACAATGATTCAAGATGAGACCAGCCAAAATATAATGATACCAGTAAATGATTCCAGTAGGTGATTCCAGTAATAGAAGCCAGAAATGATGATACTAGTAATAGAGGCCAGAAAATAAATGTGTGTCGTATACATGAATCCAGAATATTTATACGTGTTGTAACAGAGAATCGCATACAACTAATTAGAACTGAAGTACAGTAATTGACAAGTAAATGAGAGAACTATCAGAGAATGTACTCGCCCGATACCTTGTGCAACTGATGAAAATAGATATCTGTACCGGAGTCACAATATCCTAAATAGAGCAGTATAGGTTATAATATGCTTAAAATAAGACAAATGAAGTTTATGATGCAATCTACATGATTTCTAGGTCAATCTAGGTCAAAGTCAACTCTAAGTCAACCCTGGTCAACCGTCTAGGTCAAACTAGGTCCAAGTCAAACTTCTAGGGTATTGGTCAATTCTAGTCAACATGGTCAACACCCTAGGCCACTATGTCAACACTTGGCCTAAACCACAATCACTAAGTCTAATAGAATTCTATACTAGGCTAACAACCAAGGGAAACCTAATACTAGCTATAGGCTAGTAATCCTATTGGTCTAAGTACCAGACCCAAGCCTATAAGCTAAACTAAACTCAAGCTAGCACTATAGCCTACTACTACTCTACCTATAGCCTAAACCAAGCCACAAGCCTAAGCCAATATACTCAAAACCTAACATCACATATATGTATATACTCATATATATACATTCATACATATATATAACCTCACATATATCTGGCATACATACATCACATAGATGCATACATTCATTCATTCATTATCTACCTTGCATACACATGCATACATATAATTTACATATAGATATAGAGATGATATATGGCATATGGGGGTGTAGATAAGTGTGTGACAGGAATATGTAGTGTGCACTAAAACTCATGTTTCAGCCCAATATCAGTGATGTGAATTTCAGGAATCTCAATGTGTGTTAGGGGAGCAATAGAGTGTGTGTAAGCATCAATATGACAGTGTGTGTGACAAATAGGGACTGAATCATGTGTAAAAATGTGTGAGGATTGAAAAGTGGTAGAAAAGTTTGTGTGTGTGTTAGTGTGAGCAATGCAAAGTCAGGCCATGCCAAGGCTCAGCTACCATGCAAATGCAATGCTGCTACTGGTGCTAGCTGCTACAATATGCCACTGCAAAGCCAATGCAGCAGCTAAAATGCGTGGCCAGGCCAAGCCAACAGTGGCTGCCTACTGCACTGCTGCTGCAATGCACTGCTTGCCGCCAATGCTTGCTACTGCCACAGCAAATGCAAGCCAAGACAGGGCAAGCCAAGGCATAGCTTTGCCTGCTGCAGCAATGCACTCCAAACCAGGCCAAAGCTGCTACTGCTAACTCCAAATTACCCTTCCTATGGCAGCACAACCAATTGTAAAGAAGTATAAGTAAAATGAAATGAGAAAAAAGGAAATATGGGAACCTAAACCAATCTCAAATCCAGGTTATGCAAACCTCAGTCCAAGCAGATGTAAAGACTCCATACCAGGCTGATACACATCTCTCATTCTATCTCCTAACACAGGTATTAATATCAAGTGTTTGAAATCCTGAAAAAAGTCCTGACATGTGTACATTGCTTGATTCAATCTAAAAATAGGATTGATACAGGCATGCCATAAGTTGGACTGAACATGGCTGATGCCATTCAATCTCAGTCCTAAATAGCTACCAGTACCAATCCTAATGTCAGTTCTTGCCACCCATAATCCTTCTATGCACATAGCTTCAATTCAACAGTAAGCTAACAATGTGGAATCAAACCATCTCATTCAATTTTCTATTCTAACCCAACCCAATACCATGAATGAATACATTAGAAACTGTCGAACCATTGTGATGTAAAATGTGGACTGAAATCAAGGTTCAATGACTGAAATCAATGTAACTAACAAGCATCCAAATCCCATAGAACCCAAAACTCACACATATACCTAATTTAAACATGAGAGTGTAAGGAAACACTGTGTACAAAGCAATGCTCAATACAGAACATAGCAACATGCCTGTACACCCTCCAAAAGAGGCAGGACAGTGTGTGTGTGTGCAAGCAATGGGAATTCTCAAAATCAGCTATGAGTGATACTAACATATGGGTGAATTAATATAGTGATTAGCATCAATAAAAACAGTTCAAAATAACTTAAAGTTTCAGAAAATTGAAAACAGTATATGTATCAGTTCATTAAACTCAACAAACAATGACTGAAACATGAAAAGCCCAAATTCAAAAATCAAAAACCCAATGGAACCCAAACTCGTGTGCAGAGGTGTACCCATATGTGATCGTGTCAGGGGTGCGTTCGTGTCCAGAAAACTGGACACGAAAGTGTCCGAAACTAAATTCGAATTTATCAGAAAACTGGAAAAAGTAATCGTCGTGCAGCCATGTCGAGCTTTCGTGGGCTCGACACAGTGCTCGAGGTGGGTCGAGCTCACGTATAGGGGTTCGCCCATAGTAGGGCTAGGTGATGAAGTGTCTGCATTGTGTCCAATCAAGACGTGTCCAAATAAATCCACGCGTATCAGACGCGATTTAACCCGCGTGCCGTACAGTGCCAATTCGATGCGGATGGGATTTCTTCCTATCCGCTCGATTAAATGTCCTAAAATTTTGTGTGCGCTGTGTCAGTGATTGCCCGCACGACTCCATAAATTTTCGTGGTGTCACGTGTCGTGTCGTGTCCGCTACAGTGCCCGAGCAACAGGGCACTGTGCGCAGCCTGCTGCGTGTGTGTGCGTGTCCAATCCCGATACGAAAAAGACACAAAAATAATCTCAGTCTTCACAAATATTGCTACACATACCTAGATCTAGAGATCCATGAAATTAGAATTCAAAAATACAAAAAATAAATCCTTTGTGGCATTTTCACAAACACATGCACATATACCATGATACGTGTCCGATACGGACACCAAACGAACACGAATCGACACAAAACCAATACCTACGACTAGGGGACACCTAGGGCTTCCTATCCATGCAAAGAAAATGAAATTTGGTGAAGGGAATAGGGATTTACCTATGTGTTCAATTTCTAATAAAAAGCTCCAAAAAGGGGGGTTTCTCCTTGTTAGCCAAACTCTCCAAATTGCCCCAAGGCTGGGATTATCCTCCATGAGCAACAAGAGGGAGACAATTAGAATCTAATGCAAGTGGTTTGAGCCAAAAAAGAGTTAAAATGGGAAAGTTATGGATTGGGAAAGATGGCCGTACCTCTTTCTCCAAGCTTGAGAAGAAAAATAATAAAAGAGGCAAGAACAAATGGAAGAGGCATTAAATAGGGGTGTGGAACCCTAGGTTGGCTGCCATGGGTGTGCTTGTTGGGGTTTGGGCTTAAGTCATGGGCTAAAGGCTCAAGTCACAAGTCATTAAATCACAAGTCATCGCATTAAACCATAAGTCATACTTAATTTCACTAAACCAAATCCCCTCATTCTAAAACCAATCTCTAATGACTAAAATGGGTTAACTCAAGTTAGGCTAGGGTTATCATAGCTAGGGTTAAGTTCTAGGCTACTTCACTAGGTCTCAACAAGTCAAGTCAACCTAGAATTCACCAATTCATTAAATTAATTAAAAATTCAAAAAAACCAAAATGACCAAATTATCCCTAGGCTAAAAATGATAATTAAATATCCTAATGACATGGTTAGGCTCTAGGTCATGCAGTCACTAGGATTTCCCTAGCGGCACGTCAAAATCATAAGTCATAACTTAAACCAGATTTTAAATAGTTTAAAAATTATTAAAATCACCAAAAATTATAATATGAAATAAATATCAATAAATAATAATTACAATTACAAAATTTCAAAATTACCCTCATCTGGAAAACTGGGTGTTACAATCCTACCCCCTTAGAGAAATTTCGTCCTCGAAATTTAAGTCGGTCGTACTCCTTCTAGGTCAACCACCCACAATCAAAGTCTCTAAGCAATTTCTAACTCATACAATTTGAAGAATAATATATAGAGTCATAGTCAACTATAACAGTTGAAGGTCTAATCTAGATGGACTAGTCATTTTAGATCAAAACAGTCCCATGGTATCAACATACAAGCAATATAGGGTGTCCTGCTGGAAAGATAAGGAAGCAACAAATCATTAAGGTGTGGGACAGTCTACCATCCTATATGAAACTGGTAAAGACAACTAGGAATTTATTATGAAGGATTACCCTTCCAAAGATGATCAAAATCGAAGGTTTAAGGCACGAGTGTCAATAGCATTGAAATCCAATAATATAATATATAAAAGAAGATTTAGTCCCGGCACGATCTAAGTTGATCAACTTCAGGATATAACAAAGTTTGAACAAGATAGAGAACGAGGCCATTGAAGTCTGAGCACGAATATCCAAGATTTGATATCCATGTCACAATTGAATTTATTCAATTGAATAAGACCCCAAACACTGGATGATAAGGAGGATGACCCGGTCAACTGGTCACGATCAAAGAATTAGAATTTAAAGGATGATGCAAGGATATAGAAATAAGGCAATTTCTTCCTTTGGATAGAAAAACTAAACATGATACCTTGGGTTGATCTATCAAGTACAATGCATTTTCTTTCTGAAATATGCGAAAGGCAAAACAATAAAAAGTTCAAAGACGATGCTGTTAAGTACAATATGTGGTTCAAAGGCGATGGAAATAATTCAAAGAGAGTTGCCAAAGCTGTCGTGGATGAGACTCTAGGGCAAATTTAACTATGTCTCCCTCCACATAGAATATCATATGAAAAGCGAACCAAAGTGCAATAGGTTGATCAGACCATCATGCACCGGTTCTGATTAGACAATATGTTAGTGGGTGCTAGCCCCCAATAAAATATGTCATGATCAAGCTTGAATAAGATAAGCTTGCAAAACTGGTGCTAAATTAGCAACATAAGATAGACAAAATATATGTAAGGATAACGATGAAGGAAGTTAATAGTCTAAGATTCTTTAAACATCAAGGAGTGAGGGTGAATCAAAACAAAAGGAAAAGGATTTTAAATTTGAAGTTCATAATGAGATTCTCAAGGGTCGTCCAGGAATCTCTCAACTAGTCCTAACTGTGATTGAGTAACCTCTCTGTTAAAGCCTATCTCTCAATCCTATCGCAGGCTCGCAGCAGTACGACTAAGTCGTCGTACTACCACGATATCACACTAACGCGACTCTCGACCTGCATGGGCCACCACTAAAAATGTGTCACGACCCGCACCTACTGTGAGGGTACGAGTACGTAACAATGCCCAGCCTACGCCGCAGTGTCGGCGGTAGAACGATGTTCTAGGTCACTATCTAACCAACCAATCACGCAATTATATAATGTACTTGTGAAAATATCAACTCCGAACGGAGGACAAGTATAGATATAATGTAGTCTCAATCACAGTCTAAGCACGATATGATAACACAGAAGATAAAAATTAAGACTAAATACAACAATAAAACTAACTACTAAAATAACATAATCTCCAACAATCTTAAAATATCATATCACTACTTATATACAACTCCAGTTCTAAAACATGAAAGCTAAAACAGACAAACTAGCTAAACTCCCGATCACTCCTGAGTGTCGGGGCCATAGGTAGCTAAGCCATCTCCTGGTCTGTAATATGTAGGGCATGTGTCCTCAGGACAATCATCTGTAAAATTTAGAACAGGTCCAGTCAGGACAGGAACGAGCACATCTCATCTAGAAAACCCAAGTAAATGACAGAGAACTATAAAGCAGTTATAGACAGTTGTATTGATGAATATGGCAGCTATATTCAGGTGATGGTAAGAAAGACAGATAAAGTGCAAGGAAAGAAAATAACTAAACAAGAGAAGAATCATAGCAAAGAAGGCTGTAAAGATAGAACTAGCTGAAACAGGGTAATATGATATAAAGTCCAGACAGTAATGTAGACAAGTGTAACTCCAATGTAAGTCCAGTACAAGATGAATCTAATACAAGATGAATCCAGTAAGGGACGATTCCAGTCATAGTGATCAATGATTCTAGGGTGAGTCCAGCCTATACTCTAGCAGTGTGTTTCAAAATACCGAGATCGACATGTAAACGGCTATAGATAATCCGGCACATCACACACCTGACCGGGGGTGAGATGGCTATCATTCCAGTTTGATTCCAGCAAAGGGTGATTCCAGAAATGGGGTATGTCTACATGTCTTACTATAGTATTTCCTCTCCCAGCAAGTGAATCCAAAAATCCGACACAATGATTCAAGATGAGTCCAGCCAAAATATAATGATACCAGTAAATGATTCCAGTAAATAATTCCAGTAGGTGATTCCAGTAATAGAAGCCAGAAATGATGATACCAGTAATAGAGGCCAGAAAATAAATGTGTGTCGTATACATGAATCCAGAATATCCATACGTGTTGTAATAGAGAATCGCATACAACTAACTAGAACTGAAGTACTGTAATTGACAAGTAAATGAGAGAACTATCAGAGAATGTACTCGCCTGATACCTTGTACAACTGATGAAAATAGATATCTGCACCGGAGTCACAATATCCTAAATAGAGCAGTATAGGTTATAATATGCTTAAAATAAGACAAATGAAGTTTATGATGCAATCTACATGATTTCTAGGTCAATCTAGGTCAAAGTCAACTCTAAGTCAACCCTAGTCAACCGTCTAGGTCAAACTAGGTCCAAGTCAAACTTCTAGGGTATTGGTCAATTCTAGTCAACATAGTCAACACCATAGGCCACTAGGTCAACACTAGGCCTAAACCATAATCACTAAGTCTAATAGAATTCTATACTAGGCTAACAACCTAGGGAAACCTAATACTAGCTATAGGCTAGTAATCCTATAGGTCTAAGTACCAAACCCAAGCCTATAAGCTAAACTAAACTCAAGCTAGCACTATAGCCTACTACTACTCTACCTATAGCCTAAACCAAGCCACAAGCCTAAGCCAATATACTCAAAACCTAACATCACATATATGTATATACTCATAAATATATATATTCATACATATATATAACCTCACATATATCTGGCATACATATATCACATAGATGCATACATTCATTCATTCATTCATTATCTACCTTGCATACACATGCATATATATAATTTACATATAGATATAGAGATGATATATGGCATGTGGGGGTGTAGATAAGTGTGTGACAGGAATATGTAGTGTGCACTAAAACTCATGTTTCAGCCCAATATCAGTGATATGAATTTCAGGAATCTCAATGTGTGTTAGGGGAGCAATAGAGTGTGTGTAAGCATCAATATGACAGTGTGTGTGACAAATAGGGACTGAATCATGTGTAAAAATGTGTGAGGATTGAAAAGTGGTAGGAAAGTTAGTGTGTGTGCTAGTATGAGCAATGCAAAGTCAGGCCAAGCCAAGGCTCAGCTACCATACAAATGCAATGCTGCTACTGGTGCTAGCTGCTGCAATATGCCACTGCAAAGCCAATGCAGCAGCTGAAATGCGAGGCCAGGCCAAGCCAACAGTGGCTGCCTACTGCACTGCTGCTGTAATGTACTGCCTGCAGCCAATGCTTGCTGCTGCCACTGCAAATGCAAGCCAAGACAGGGCAAGCCAAGGCATAGCTTTGCCTGCTGCAGCAATGCACTCCAAACCAGGCCAAAGCTACTACTGCTAACTCCAAATTACCCTTCCTATGGCAGTACAACCAATTGTAAAGAAGTATAAGTAAAATGAAATGAGGATAAAGAAAATATGGGAACCTAAACCAATCTCAAATCCAGGTTATGCAAACCTCAGTCCTAGCAGATGTAAAGACACCATACCAGGATGATACACATCTCTCATTCTATCTTCTAACACAGGTATTAATATCAAGTGTTTGAAATCCTGGAAAAAGTCCTGACATGTGCACATTGCTTGATTCAATCCAAAAATAGGATTGATACGGGCATGCCATAAGTTGGACTGAACATGGCTGATGCCATTCAATCTCAGTCCTAAATAGCTACCAGTGCCAATCCTAATGTTAGTTCTTGCCACCCATAATCCTTCTATGCATATAGCTTCAATTCAACAGTAAGCTAACAATGTGGAATCAAACCATCTCATTTAATTTCCTATTCTAACCTAACCCAATACCATGAATGAATACATTTGAAACTGTCTAACCATTGTGATGTGAAATGTGGACTGAAATCAAGGTTCAATGACTGAAATCAAGGTAACTAACAAGCATCCAAATCCCATAGAACCCAAAACTCATACATACACCTAATGTAAACATGAGAGTGTGAGGAAACACTGTGTACAAAGCAATGCTCAATACAGAACATAGCAACATGCATGTACACACTCCAAAAGAGGTAGGACAGTGTGTGTGTGTGTGCAAGCAATAGGAATTCTCAAAATCAGCTAGGAGTGGTACTAACATGTAGGTGAATTAATATAGTGATTAGCATCAATAAAAATAGTTCAAAATAAATTAAAGTTTCAGAAAATTGAAAATAGTATATGTATCAGTTCATTAAACTCAACAAACAATGAGTGAAACATGAAAAGCCCAAATTCGAAAATCAAAAACCCAATGGAACCCAAACTCGTGTGCAGAGGTGTACCCATATTTGATCGTGTCAGGGGTGTGTTCGTGTCCAAAAAACTGGACACAAAAGTGTCCAAAACTAAATTTGAATTTATCAGAAAACTGGAAAAAGTAATCGTCGTGCAGCCATGTCTAGCTTTCGTGGGCTCGACACAGTGCTCGAGGTGGGTCGAGCTCACGTATAGTGGTTCGCCCATAGTAGGGCTAGGTGATAAAGTGTCTGTATTGTGTCTAATCAAGACGTGTCCAAATAAATCCACGCGTATCAGACGCGATTTAACCCACGTGTCGTGCAGTGCCAATTTGATGCGGATGGGATTTCTTCCAATCCGCTCGATTAAATATCCTAAAATTTTGTGTGTACTGTGTCAGTGATTGCCCGTACGACTCCACAAATTTTCGTGGTGTCATGTGCCGTGTCGTGTCCGCTACAGTGCCCGAGCAGCAGGGAACTGTGCGCAGCCTGCTGTACGTGTGTGCGTGTCCAATCCCGACACAAAAAGACATAAAAATAATCTCAGTCTTCACAAACATTGCTACACATACCTAGAATCTAGAGATACATGAAATTAGAATTCAAAAATATGAAAAATAAATCCTTTGTGGCATTTTCACAAACACATGCACATATACCATGATACGTGTTCGATACGGACACCAAACGAACACGAATCGTCACAAAACTAATACCTACGGCTAGGGGACACCTAGGGCTTCCTATCCATGCAAAGAAAACAAAATTTGGTGGAGGGAATAGGGATTTATCTATGTGTTCAATTTCTAATGAAAAGCTCTAAAAAGGGGGTTTCTCCTTGTTAGCCAAACTCTCCAAATTGTCCCAAGGCTGGGATTATCCTCCATGAACAGCAAGAGGGAGACAATTAGAATCTAATGTAAGTGGTTTGAGCCAAAAATGAGTTAAAATAGGAAAGTTATGGATTGGGAAAGATGGCCATACCTCTTTCTCCAAGCTTGAGAAGAAAAACAATAAAAGAGGCAAGAACAAATGGAAGAGGCATTAAATAGGGGTGTGGAACCCTAGGTTGGCTGCCATGGGTGGGCTTGTTGGGGTTTGGGCTTAAGTCATGGGCCAAAGGCTTAAGTCACAAGTCATTAAATCACAAGTCATCGCATTAAACTATAAGTCATGACTTAATTTCACTAAACCAAATCCCCTCATTCTAAAACTAATCTCTAATGACTAAAATGGGTTAACTCAAGTTAGGCTAGGGTTACCATAGCTAGGGTTAGGTTCTAGGCTAGTTCACTAGGTCTCAACAAGTCAAATCAACCTAGAATTCACCAATTCATTAAATTAATTAAAAATTCAAAAAAACCAAAATGACCAAATTATCCCTAGGCTAAAAATGATAATTAAATATCCTAATGACATGGTTAGGCTCTAGGTCATGCAGTCACTAGGGTTTCACTAGCAGTACGTTAAAATCACAAGTCATGACTTAAACCGAATTTTAAATAGTTTAAAAATTATTAAAATCACCAAAAATCATAATGTGAAATAAATATCAATAAATAATAATTACAATTATAAAATTTCAAAATTACCCTCATTTGGAAAATTGGGTGTTACAAGTCTCCCATCATAACACTCTATAACTAATAGATGAATAACAGTCTCCCATCATAACAGTCTACAACTAAATATCATACATGTACTCAATGAAAATACCAACAAATTAAATATCACCAACATACATGTCCAACAAACATACATGTCCAACAGAGTCAAATAATATTCAAAATCAGTGTACAGAATGGTGAATGGGCCCATAGGGCCAATAAATACAAAGATGATAAAAAAATCTACTGGATCACTGAGGACCCCTGCCGTGCTACTGGGATAGCATGTACTCATACTGCTCCTGTGTGAGCTGCACCGTAGGGGCAGTAAGAGGCAGTACAATGTCAGGAGTCGGCACCGTCGATGGACCGGAAGGACATATCTGCTACAGCTCTCGCAGTCGCTCACCATAAACAGCAAGGGTACTCACCACCCTCTCAGTACTCGCCTCAAGCGAAGCCGATAGCTGAGTGAGTGAGGCAGAAATGCTCCTTTGTGATCCCTCCAGCTCGACCTGTCTACGCTCTGTGTGCTGCGTAGACTCGGTGAGCGTGTGCAAGCTGGCAGCTGTAGCCTGCTGTAGACTCACCAGCTCCTGTATACTGCGCTCGACCGCATCAAATCGTCCGATGACGATCGGAGGGTCGGATCGTCGCTCGACCGCATCAGAAATCTGCTGCTGTAACTCGTGATGCAGCTCCTCGATCTGACGACGAATATCCTGAGCTCGTGACGACGCCTACGAAGCCGGAGACTATGCACTGACAGAGAGGGCCCGGGATGACTCCGAAGCCAAATACGTACCGTAGGATCCCATACCGTAGTACGTACCCTTCTGAAGACCGCCAACGGCGGTCATCCAGAGGTCGTCTGACGATGGAGCTGTTGGCGGCTGAGAGGAAGTACCAGCCCCTCCCTCTACTGGCGCACTAGCAGCAGCAGCCGCCTCCTCCTGTAGCCGAACAAACTCAGCCTAGAACATGTTTGCTAACTTGTAAGTGTTTGCTAAAGTCTATATTGATATCTATTTTCCTGTTTTCTAAATTATAGTAAATTAATATAAAGAATAGAACGTACATATGCCTGCGTCACCCTCTCGTCAATGAACTCCCCAGCCCTCCGATGGGTGACCAGGAAGACGATCACCATGTTCGGGTCCTCACCCTTTTTTACATGTTAAAATATATTATCTATTATTAGTATTAAGCATTCTATCAAACTATATATAAATTAATGTCCGTCATAGAAAACGTACCAGACGACAAATATGCTCCGTCATCGGAATGGAGCCACCACACCACTTACCGGCGCTCGACCGCGTTACCTTGGCCTTGTCAGACCGCTCCTGGTACTTGGGCTCGCTGAATCTAGCCTTCATCGCAGTCCACTGCTCTGGCATGATCCAACCATAGATCGGCTCACCGGAGCGATCACGAAACTTCTGGTCGTGGATCGCATCACGGATGAGCTTAGCTGCGACGGCAGAAAATTGGCCCTCGATCTTCGTCGCCTTGTATGGTGGATAGAAATAGGTCCTCTACAAGAAGTAAAATAGAAAAGTTGTATAATATACACAAATTATTATTAAAATTTAAAAATAAACAAATTTTTTACCTTGAAGTGGGCGAACCAAAAGGCCTTCCTATCTGCGGGAGCATCTGAGTAGTTAATCCAAGGCCCACCATAGTTCTGCCTCAGAAATACCTCCAGCTGTCTTTGTACTGCAGAAGTCCGATATCTATACAATAATAATTTTCATGAATATATATATGTACATATAATCATTTGAGAAATATATATTAATTAATTAACTTACTTCGTAGGCCCGTCCGTCCAAATCTTTATACGCGTCTCGCCCGGGGGAGCGCATGGAGGGTCTCTCTCACCTCCTGCCTGGGCAGGATCAGTCTGATCGTCGTCCTCCATATGCTCGGCGTCGGCTCCCTCCATGGAGCCGTCGGCAGGAGGAATGCTGGACGGGGGATCAGAGATGCTGGATGCGGGATCAGGAAGGCTAGACGATGAGGGAGGAGTCGCCAACCTGCTGGAATTGCCCTGTCCCGGTAATGGACCGGGAACAGAACGGTACAATGGCGTACTCGGAGATGAGGATGAGGGTACGGAATCTCCATCCCTAGCCCGAGGCTGACGGGACTGCCTAATATAAAATCCTCCGCGTCGTCCAGATGGTATAGTCATACCTGATAATAACATATGACAAAAAAACAAAAAGACATATTTATATGATAGACATCACAGATTTTTGAAAAATATCATAGTCACAGATAAAAGTGTCAATAAAGTGTCACTGAAGTGTCACAGATTTATATGATAGAAGTGTCACTAAAGTGTCAAATATGATGATAAAACATACGTACAGATTTAATCCTCTTCTGAAAATTCATCTAGTTCGTTTAGCTCATCTACTTCTTCTTCTTCTTCTTCTTCTTCTTCTTCTTCTTCTTCTTCTTCTTCTTCCTCCTCCTCCTCCTCTACATCTTCACTTTCATCTGCATCTTCCTCTTCAGATAATTCTACTTCTTCTACACAATTAGATGTGTAATGAGGAACTTTTGTCGTGTCCACTTCTATAATATTTGTTACAAAAGGTAGTTCATCCTCTTGATAAGCTATATCGTCAACCTCAAAGGTATTTCTAGCTTTGGTCTTGCATACTGCCCACCAGTCCGACCTTGTTGTTCCCCGTTTAGGATAACTTGTGAAGTACATGAGCTAAGCCAGATTTGATAGGATAAATGGTTCATAGGCTTGATATCGACGCCGATAGTTTATATCAATAAGACCGTGCTTGTCTACTTTCCAACCTTGACCTTTATTCGGATCGAACCAATCATACCTGAACAACACAATCTTAGCAGGCTCTATTCCATAACTATATGTCAGCTCTACGATCTCCCGTAGCACGTCATAGAAATCGTTGCCCGCATCAACATCTTTGTAGTTCGAAGATCTGATACACAAATAACTGTTTTTGGTGGAGTCGAGATCCACAAAGTTGTCTCTGATTGGGCAAGTTGTTGACTTGAACCTAAACCCATTAACACGGTAGCTTGGCCATATTTTTGCAGCATAAATTGGTCCCTTGGCTAGTGTTCTAATAGACTCATTCTCAAGTCTTGCGTATGAACGATCGACCTAAATACCACGAAAGAAGCAATTAAGCTCATTTTCAATCAAGTACATATACAGAAAGGTAATTACAGAGTTTTCAAGTCTTATATATGCACTCAACCATGATGGAAAATAACGCCTCATTTTTTGTTCTAGTTCTTCTTCTGTTATGTGTGGCCTACCTGACCTCACATCATTATTAAATATGCTGAAAACAATATCGTTCAATTAATATAATAGTATAATAATCAATACTATTAAAATAATGTAGACGTATTAATTACTTATCCCTCCAGTTTTTCTACTTCCTCCTCGTCGCAGTTGAGTAATACATACACCTGAGCAGCCCTTAGCTCATCATCGTTCAGATATCTCTTCTTCATTTTACCCGATGGCTTTTCTGGAGCATTGAATACGTTCAGTATTGTATCATTACTTTCATGATCTCCGTCGTCATTTCTGGAAGCTCTCGTTCTATTAGTTGCAACATGAGGCTTGAAATACATCGAATAAAAGTTTGTAATCTCCTCGAGAACATAGGCTTCACAAATAGAACCCTCGACCCGTGCATTATTTTTTACCTTTCTTTTTAGGTGATTCAAATATCGCTCGAACGGGTACATACATCGATATTCGACGGGTCCACCAACACGTGCCTCATAGGATAGATGAATCGGCAAATACTCCATAGAGTCAAAGAATCCAGGAGGAAACACCCTCTCTATCTTGCACAGTGTTACCGCAATGTCCTTCTCTTGCTTTTCTAGACGATCAACGAGCAATTTCTTAGAACAAAGATCCCTGAAGAATATGCTAAGCTCCGTCAATGGATCCCAAACTGCCTGCGGTAAGAATTTCTAAAATGCAATCGAAATTAACCTCTCCATGAATACGTGACAGTCGTGGCTCTTCATACCCGTCAATTTGTTTTTCTTCGGATCGACACATCTTCTCAGATTTGACACATATACATCTAGAAATTTTAGGCCCTGGATCCACCGACAAAGTCTTACTTTATCCTCCTTGTCCAGCGAGAAAATTGACTTCGGCAGGAACTGTTTTCCATTCTGCTCTATCAAATGCAACGCAGGGCGTTTGCATATTTCTTCTAATTCCAACCTGGCCTTGGGATTGTCTTTCGTTTTTTCTTTTACGTCCATCACAGTATTAATTATGTTATCAAACACATTCTTGTCAATATGCATGACATCAAGATTATGTCTGATCAGATTGGTACTCCAGTATGGCAGATCCCAGAATATGCTCCTCTTTGTCCAGTTATAATCTCTACTAAATCCATCGCACTTGTACCCAGTTGTAGGATCTTCGATAGCACTTGAAAAATCTCTAACCTTCTCTCATATCGTGGCTCCGTACTACCTTGGCGGTGGATCACCCTTCCCTACAACGCCGGCACAGAATGCATTCATGTTCCTTCTGAACGGATGATCTTTTGGCAGAAATTGCCGATGACAATCAAAGAAGCACGATTTTCCTCCGTGTTTCAAGCGAAAAGCCTTACTACGGTCCATGCAATACGGACATGAGAGACGGCCATGAGTGCTCCATCCAGATAATATTTCATAGGCCGAAAAGTCGTTGATGGTCCACATAAGGGTTGCCTTCATCTGAAAATTCTGCTTCCTGGAAACATCATACGTGTTAGCGCCTACTTCCCATAACTGATTTAACTCATCTATCAAAGGCTGTAAGTACACATCAATGTTTCTCTGGGATTGTTCGAACCAGAAATTATAACGGTTAGAAACATGTACTGAGTCTTCATGCACATCCAAGGCGGTAGTTATACAGAGTGACAATCACAGGCCAGCACGAATACTGGAATCCCGAAAGACCAAAAGGAGTAAAATCGTCAGAAGATAGCCCCAACCTGACATTACGCGGATCTGAAGAAAAATCAGGATACACTCGATCAAAGTGCTTCCACGCTTCTCCATCGGATGGGTGATCCAACACTCCTTCAATCTGTTCTCGCATGTGCCAACTCATATTTTCGGCCGTCTCTTTCACCATAAATAATCTTTGTAACCACAACGTTAAAGGCAAGTAGTACATTGAATCGGTCGGTCTTCTTGCACTGGTAGACCTTCCTGTACTAGTTGTCTTATAGCGATCAGCACCATAAAATCTGCACATATCTGCGTTCTTGTCGTCTTTATAGTACAGCATGCACCCATTGCGACAAGAATCGATTTTCTCGTATCCCATCCAGAGCGATCTTACCATCCTCTTAGACCAGTAGAAGTCTTTAGGCAACTTAGCACCCGCCGGCAAGATCTCTATAATCAACTCCAACACTCGGTTGTAGCATTCTTACGACATGTTAAAATCTGACTTAATGCTCAACAGTCTTGTAACCACCTCCAACGGTGAATGATCCTCACAACCAGGAAACAATGGAGTCCTTGCATTCTCCAGCAACTCCATGAACTGTACAGCATCGACGTTCGGTGCCTCCTCAGGTGCATTATGAACGAAACTAGGCCCCGCAGTGTCAAAAACCATGTTCACGCACCCGTCGTCGTATGCATGATTATCTGAAACAAAATTAGGTCTCGCATGCATATACGGCTCAATATAAGGCTCCGGCTCTGATGCTAAAGACACGAGTTCTCCGTGTGCAGTCCACTGATAGTAATTAGGCGTAAAACCCCTCGAGTACAAATGATATGTCACTTCCACTTCTCGATAATATTTCACGTTATGACATTTCACACACGGACACTTAATTTTGGTACTTTCGTCCATGTACTGAGGGAACGCCTTAGCAAACTGTAGGAACTGCTCTACTCCCGCTATGTATTCATCCCGCACACCACACATATCATCAGGACGATGATTATACATTCATGAACGATTCCACAAGTAGTAATTCATATCCATTTGGAAATAATTCTGCAAAGATGGACACACATTATCCAATAGGCACAAATTCGTATATTATATCTTATTATGAGACACACATTAGTAGCGAACAGTTACTAATAACAATGATATGCAATCTAGGTCAAACTAGGTTGTACTAAGTCAAACAAGGTCAAGCTAAGTCAAACAAAGTCAAACAAGGTCAAAGTAGGTCAAGGGTTGACCTATAGTTGACTTTGTCAACTCTTAGTCCAATCTTGGTCAGATGTTGACTCTACTTTGACTTTCAGTCAAAATAGTCAACTTTGGTCAAACAAGGTCAAATCTAAGTCAAATATCCTATTTCTAGTTATTACCTACTAAGGTACCCTTTACCATATCGCTATTGGTATCCCAATACCAATACCTTAAGTTGGTACCCTTTACGCTATCGCTATTGGTACCCTTTACCTTATCGCTATTGGTATCCCAATACTAATACCGCGGTAACATGGTTGGTACATTAAGGATCTTTGACAAGGTGACATGTTACGAAAAGATATATCCTTATATATTGTTCTCCTACGAATTTTCTTTAACATTACATAGGAGAACTATAAGGATATATCTGTTAACAACATGTCACCTCCTCAAAGACCCTTAATGTGACAACCATGTCACCCTCTCAGTCATATCCCTGAGCTACGATACAGCTGCAGGCATTTAACATATCACGGTTTATAATATTTTGGGTTGAATTTGGGTTTACCCCTATGTTCAGTGATGAACAGTGATTCCTGGTATTTTTCAGATTCTTAAAATAAATTTTAAATAGATTTTTGATTGTATATATATGTGTATTTGTGTGTATACATTGTATACATATATATTTATATATGTATTTGTGTGCGTATGTAAGTGTGTGAGTATATATATACATGTATATATGTAGATATGTGTATTTATATATATAGGTATATATGTATGTATTGTGTGTGTGTGTGTGTTCCCAGTTTTCTGAGGTTAACCCCCTTCCCTGTCACAACATTGCACACACACACACACACACACACACACACACACACACACACACACACATATGTGTCACACACCCCTCTCACACACACTCACCCTCTCATTTTACTCTCTCTCTATAATTATGTTATGTATATATATATATATATTTTTTTTTATGTTATGTATATATATATATATATACATATATATATATATATATATATATATATATATATATATGTTATATATATATATATTATATATATATATATATATATATATATATATATATATATATATATATATATATATATAATGAGGGTATATAGATATGGTATTATATAGATATGGTATCACATCTAATTACAAGGGTCGATCAAAACTGAATTTAGAGCATATAATGTGTTGTATCCTGTGTTGTGTCCTGTGTCTTGTGTCCTGTGTCACAGAGTCGTATCCGAAATATGGTTAGGGTCCTGTCCCCTCCCCCCTCCCCCATACCCCTGTACCCACCCACCCCTGCCCTCCTCCCCCTACCCCCCTCGACAGCAGGACCCCCCTCCCCTGTCCCCCTAGACAGCAAGACCCCCCCTCCCCTGCCCCCACTCCCCCTACCCCTGCACCCACCCCAACCCTGCCCCCATCGACAGCAAGACCCCCCACCCCCGGGTACCCCCACCCCTCCCTCCACCCCTCGACAGTAAGACCCCCCCACCCCCCTACGCCCACCCCCACCCCTCCCTCCCCCCTCGACAGCAAGACCACCCCAGCTAGGATTAGGGTTCTCGTGTCCGTGTCTGTGTCTAGATAGCTAGGGTTAGGGTTTACCTGAGGAGGTGGCTTCGTCGGAGGATGGAGGCGGCGAGGAGGGTAGCTTCGTCGGAGGAGGAAGGCGACGAGGAAGAAGACTTCATCGGAGGAGGAAGACTGGTCGCCGGAGGGAGGGGTCAGCGGGCGAGCGGGGTCGCCGGGGCAAGAAGGGGAGGGTGTCGCCGGAGGGAGGGGTCGCCGGAGGGGAGGGTTCGCGTGGGGAAGAGGGGAGAGGGGGATCGAGCGGGAACAAAAAAATTTGGGGTAAAAAATTGTGATTTCGATCGGGCCAGTAACCCTATATGAAATACGTCAGCGACATATAAAATCTACGTCGCAAAACATCGTAATACAATGACGTAAACAAATATCCGTCGCAAAACGTCGCCATTCAGTGGCGTAATAATCTCTACGTCGCGGAACATCGCTACGCAGCGACGGTCAGCGACGTGTAACACTAGGAGTCGCTATAGTCAATTATCGGCGACTGCTTTTTCTGCCGTCGCTAATATACGTCGCTATTCTAGCAGATTTTAGTAGTGACATGTCCTAGCCTATTATGCCACAACTCAAGAGTATAAGCAGAAGGAGTGATTATATTAATTACATTGGATTGATTCACAAGCTGAATCTTGAACATTCCTTCGGTATAAAAAGTTTTTCCGAAATATGTTCCCTTGATAGACATCACCATCTGGCCAGCATTGATGTCCATCCTGAGGCCTACGTTGCATAGTAGACCTCCTGAGATCAGGTTCTTGGCGATAGCAGGTACGTGCTTCACGCCTTGAAGCATCAAAGACTTCCCCGAAGTCAGCTTCAACACCACCGTCCCGATCCCGAGCACTTCAGCTTGTGCCTGGTTCGCCATCATAACCACTTCAGAAGTAAGTGTGTAGGTGGTGAACCACTCCTTACTGGAGCAGACATGGTAGGAGGCTCCAGTGTCTACCCACCAGTCAGAGTCAGTCCTTACCGCATCAACCTGCACAATCATAGCAACAACGTCAGTGATCATAGATACCTTACTAGGCTCTCTATGCTCTGATTGCTTGGTCTTTGCTTTGCATTCACTTTTGAAGTGGCCCTTCTTGCCACACTTGAAACAAGGTATCTGAGACTTTGCCTTCTTTCGCTTGAAGGAAGTCCCCTTCACGTTCAGATTGTTAGGGTCCTTCTTCTTGCTGTGGGAAGATGCCTGCTTTCCTCTTGGTTCCTTGGTATGAACCAGATTGGCGTTAGCCAATTGTTTGGACAGTGCGTCCACCTTCAGTTGAGCCCGCATATGATCCTCAACATAGATTTCCTGCAAGAGATCTTCAAGGCTGATCTAAAGCTTCTTCCTATGCATATTTGCATAGAACTTACTCCATCCAGCGGGGAGCTTTGAGACAATCCCTCCAACAACAAACTTGTCGGGGAGGGGCATCGCCTCGTCTTCCAACTTTTGTCGCAGTTTCAGAAATTCCTTTACCTGTGGCAACATGGACTTCTCGTCCTCAAAGAGCCATTTGTGATATTTTTCAACCACAAATATCTTGCTCCTGTTTTTGTCTTCTTCGTACATTTTCTCGAGAGACACCCATATATCTCTGGCAATTGATTTTTTACTGTAAGATTCTGCTAGAGAATCCTCCATAGCATTCAAGATAAGCAGCCTGCAAATGCTATTATTTTTCCTTCTCCACTTGGCCTGAAGTTTAGTAGCCGCAGTGATTGCGGCAGCAGACCCAGTATCTGGAACGGTAGGTTCCTCTTCAAGAAGTACGTGATCAACGTCTCTGAGTTAAAGAGTGAGATAAACCTTCCTCTTCCAGACTTGATAATGCTCTCCATCAAACTTTTCTAACTTACAAAAGTCAGTATTGAAGAGTGAAGCATTAACGTTTTCCATCGTAGCAATAAAGCTTTGAGATTGTTAGTGCCGGGACACCATTTTTTGATGGAAAGCAGAGAAGATGAAAGAATTATAAAAACAATGTTCCAACGCAACACTTCTAGGATGGTTGCACAAGTATAACGAAGATCTAAAAAGATCTCGTTTTAGTATTACGAGAATCTAAAAAGATTTCATAATCCATAGCAATCGATCGTAGTACTTCTAAAAAGAAGAAACAATCAGAATTACTGGCAGCAATGAAGAAGGTGACTGGCGAAAGATGGAAGAACTCCAGCTGGGGTGAATAATCACCGTTGCTCAAAGCTTTATTCGCCCTACACGAACAGCTTCCAGGAACCAGCAAGTTCGTCGGAGAACTTGGAACACTCCTGCTCTTCTGACTCCTCGGATGGACACGAACTCCCATGCAAAAGTAATGCTGGTGCGACGCCTTTCCTCTCTCTCGAAGGCTGCTGGAATTCGCAAGCAAATTCCGATCCGAACTGTGTTAAAGAACACTTCTGAATTCTCTGTTTACTTGTGTTAAAAAACACTTTGTAAACTTTCTGTGGTGGCTTCTATTACTTGTATATCTGTTGCCTTGTGAGAGAGAGGATGCCTTATATAGGCCCTGCAGCAACTGCTCGGTTACCACAAAGTTAGGGTCATGGTACAAAACTATCCCGAACATGTAGCAACCGCCCAGAACGTGCAAACACACGTTCTGCTGCAAGTTGTGCCAACTGTGCGCACCATGCGCTCCTTGCACTCCATACGACAGAGCGCGCACACTGCGCGTACTACACGCGGCGCACGCAGCGCAACCAGCGCACCCGCACAACCCAAGCAACCCGCATAACCCGTGCAACCCAGCGCACCCGCGCAACCAAGCACAACCTGGGCGCGCACCTGGGCTTGTGCAACGTGACAGCACAAGTGGCTCGCACAACGAGCGCAACTAAAGCGCACTCTACGCCTAGCGACGATGCTGACGTGCAAAATGCGCCAACAAAATGCCACATTACGCCTCATGAGCCCATGAGCCCGAGTCCTAGTCGCCGGCTTAGCTCCCATGGAAATAAATTTCCCAAGAGCAAAAAGCATGAATGCTTTCAATTGTTGATTTAGCCTTTTTCCTATTAGAAAAATAATCCCACATGGCACACCTATGTGCACCTCCACACCACATGTGCATCTCTAAACTAGCAAAGCTAATATATAGAGATACAAGTCCTTTGGTCTAGCCGATGTGGGACTAAAATTCACTTTGAAAAAGACCAAAATCCAACAATGCTAATAAAGTTCTAGCTACTACATCTCTTGCTCGTTGTACTTTTAACTACAAGATATATTTCATGGGCAGATTCCGCAAGTTCGAAGTTCTTAAAATTGAGATAAATCCATATGTTTGATGGCTGAGGCCTTGCTTGTAAGAATATCTTTCCACACAAGACTTCAAGATATATTTCATGGGCAGATTCCACAAGTTCAAAGTTATTAAAAGTGAGATAAATTGCTACTGGCGCAGGGATGATTTTGCTTTTTTAATATTCTAAAATTTATCTTTTTCTTTAATAATGAAACCAGAAGCTTGTGTGGAAAGAAAATCTTTGAACTTGTGGAATTTATCTTAATTTTATTAAGATATATTTCTAAACTTTCACTTTTTTTTCTCTACATCAAAAGCTTCGGATCTACTCTCTAGCAAGGCTACTAGCGCAAGGATCATATCAGACCATTCTTGTACCACCTCCAATAGTTCCTCTCGAATGACTTGTGTAGTGGGGTCTGGGTAGTGGATATATACAAGCATGCAAGAAAATCTTTCCACACAAATACAAGATTGTTATGACTTGTAGATAAATCTAATTTATGGATACCCTCGTCTCTTCTACCGTCACCATTATCCTATTTCCTCTTTATATATATTTTTAATAAGAGAAGCAGAGCATTTCTTTCCGGCTAAAATCCTATTCTTTCTCTTCTATTTAATAACACGTTATTAGCACCATTGTTCGAGGAGCTCTAGGTCGTCTGCTTAATAACGAGGCTTTAACCAAGAAGAGGCTTGTGCGGCCAGTAGAATTAAGATCTTTCCAGTTGACTTTGATATTCTACCTATATATCTTATCATTTATCCTCCGAGCAAGGCCAGAATTTTTTGTTCATTCTTCTATATATATTGTTGGATGAACGAAAGATGGAATAAATGTAGAGATAAAATAATTTTGATATATTCATATATTCATTATTAATTTTGTGTTTCAAAATATTACTGGCAATATAGTATTTGTATAATATAATTCATTTTTTTAATTTTTAGATCTTTCAAATTATTTGGTGATTGATGTTAATTATAATCGGGCACGGATAATAATGTTGTTATATTTCAAAGATTTGATTATTTTTACTATGCAGGAAAAGAATGTAAAATATTTTAAAACTATTTTGCTCACATATATGCATAGAAATCAATGCATTGCTTTATTGCTGTTGTCATCCAATAAATTTGACTATGATGTAATGCTATCCAATCATAATTATTTAATTATGGTAGGCACCAAACAGAAATGTATCTTAATAGCAACACATTTCAACTAGGCCTAGACTAACACATAGTCAACGTTGACGAGTTGAAGATTCAGAGATATCTTCATCTTCCAGATGTTGTAGTAATCTCCAGCGGACTACTCAAGTTTGTGAAAACCTATGTCGTTGAGACTTGTACGACCCATCTTTGTTGCTCGGATCTTGCTTTAAGATTATTAGTGCCGGGTTACAAAGTTCGTATAAACGTACATGAAAATCGAGAATGTACAACTGATTGCAACTTTCTAGACTTATGCAATCTGACTGCAAATTGACTATGCTCTTACTACAACTTAAAACGAAATAAAGATTACAACTCTTTGAAACATAAAGCTAGCAACAACAAGTTGATTGAAATAGAAAGCAATAAAAACTTTTGCAACCGTAGTTGCTACAATGAGAAATAGAACTTGAATCACAACAATTAAGAAGACTACTCTCGAATGACTTATCTAGTGGGGTCTGGGTAGTTGATCTGAGCATATAAGAAATCTCTATATGTAAGAAAATCTTCCCACACAAATGCAGGATGCTTTTTTTTTAAAAAAAATCTAAAATTTGACTATTTTCTTTATTAATGAAATACAAAGATGGAGGTTTATATATATATATATATATATATATATATATATATATATATATATATATATATATATATATATTTGAAAAAGGTAATTATATTAATTTAAAAGAACTGTTATATTCAAGGGTTACCCCCGAGCCCTAACCGCCTAACATCCCCATCTATATTATGGATGAGGCCAATATTCCCTGTACAAAAACTGTCAAACACCCGGTTATTCTGTTCCTTCCAGACATGCCAAACTGCTGAAGCAAGTCTAACACAAGCCTCCCTAAACCATCCCAATCCTCTTCTTCGAGTGGCCTTGATGCTCTAAATCAACCCCTCTAGCTCATGTCCTCCACCTGTCTGCAAGCCAAGCATCGTAGCCTGGGAGCGCGAAACGAGAATCGCAAAAGTGCACCGAAAGAACAAGTGAGAAATAGACTCATTCTCTTGGCAACAAAGAGAACATCTAGTGTCTTCTATATCAACACCAAAGCACTGTGTCCAATCCTTTGTAAGATGCTTTCCCAACACAACCTTGTATAGACATAACTGTATTTTTCGCAGGATTTCTTTCCTCCATATGAAGTTAGCATGCACCATGTCTTCATGCACCTCCCTGACGCTCTCATACATAACGTTGGCCTCGAAGTCCCCACCCTTGGAATCATCCCACACCCCTCTATCCCTTAGTAGCTGACTGTCAATCTTACATCCATATATCAATTATACTATATCTCTAACCTGTCGAAGCAGATCTAGCCTCCAAACCCCATTCACCAATAGCCTACTAACTGTATCCTGTCCTACCGTGTGTTGATCTGGGTAAGCTAATCATGAGTTCAACTTAGCTTCTATGATCCACCCAAGGGTCCAACCACAGATCTGTGGTTGCCCCATCCCTGAACCTTCTGAAGATATGTAGTTTGAGCTCCCTCCTACGTAGCAGGATTTGTTTAAAGGACACCGAGTCGTTGTTACTCAATCTATAGGCCCATAAGTTATTTCCTTGCAGATATCTACTTGCGCATCCATACCGCCCACGTGGACTCACCAGTAAGCAGACGTCAATCGAACCTCAAAGCTGCAACCTTCTCGAGCTTTCCTAGATGTCTAATGTCACGCTTCGATCCCGTAACTCACTTTGATTGTTATGGAACCGTTCGTCCTCGATTGGGCGTGATGCCGTGCAAGCCTAAGTTGCGCTTGCACAAGGCCAGTACCTGCACAATACAAGTAGACAAAATAAAACACAATACAAACATAACATTTAAATACAGAAAACCAAAATTTTGACACAGAGATTTGAATCAGAAAGTACTTCTTTTATTGATAACTTGATAGGATACAAAATATAAAGCTTTGTGACTCAAAATGTCCTGACTGACTTACATCTTTTATTTAGAACTCTTTTTAAAAGTAGCCACAATGCCCATACATGATATCATTTTTTTTACATAACCAAACGTAAAGATACCTTCGAAAGAAAACTTACTAACTGGACTTGAAAATAAAATAGATTCGAGGCGAGCAAACAATATCAATTAGGATGGACGAGCTTTAGCGCCTCACCTAAAATCCCCATGTCTCGTGCTTACCTAAAATGGTGCCCACAATGTGGGTCAGTACATAACACATATTAGTGAGCGGCTATTGGCCAAACTCACATAAATCTGCAATAAGTAGATAGTGAATCTAGCATTATTGTGACGTGGTCTTTCTACTTATATAGGTTCTTTTTAACAATTCATAAAAAATATAAACAATACAAAATACTTGCATAATAAATCTTACCCATAGCCGACAGTCATCCCTGCACAAGACAAGGTTAGCATAATTTGTATATACTAATAAATTATGTTCCATTCTTGCAGATATTGAAGTTCTTAATTCTTATTATACATGTGGCCTATCTACTTGATGGTCCACAGGTCATTTTCCATCTTTAGTTGCTGTGATTCTTTAGTTTCGCTCGTCGCTAATAGCACAGATATCGACATCCCATGTATGTGAGATCTTATTTACCCCAGGGTGCCCTAATCTCTCCTAGGTCGAGTAGTTCCCAGTGACGCAGAAATCCACCCGAGAGACAAATTTTACCTTGTGCATAAGTTGTTCGAGACCAATGCATGCTCTAACATTTCTATCAGATAAAATAAATTTATGCACTGATATACGACACGTTGATTTCGTGCCTTTCCTCTTATTCATCTCAATATATACAAGTTCTTCTGTCCATGTCTACACTTTTAAAGCATACTAGTAACTGAGCAGGTGATCATTCATATGAAACAAATTGTGCATCAATACAAAATATAGCATTTGATTCAATTCATTTATCTTCTATTATCATTGTTATTATGGTATTATTGATCATCGAGACACAACAAGAGAGTGGACTAGAGATCATTTTGTTAAGATGTGGGGATAAATAATAGCTCGGTCAAAGCAACTCACCAAAATGAATCTTATTCGAGAGAATGAGGGACTTCATGCACCGATCATGCTCCACTTATGTGTCCTACATTGGCACCAATATTTGTTTAGGATACTTCGACCTCTTTCACTTAAGATTCAGAATAAATGCGAGACGCGATGAAAGCAAACAATGAAAACCAATCATCAAAAACTAACACAAAAACAAATTCATCAAAATCAAGCAACGAAAAAACATCCAATAAAAACTATTGGACTCATTTCAATAGAAGCCAATCTATTAGTTGGAAGGTGGTGATGGTGGAGGCACAAAATATAGCACAAAATTGAGATTAGGGGTGCTCGTCCACAGGAGATCTAAGAGAAATTCTGTACTTTGCTCTTAGGACATCGTCATACAAGACAAAAGAAAGAAGCGGTCTAATCGAGGAGTTGTCAACTTCGGTAAGGGATATTGCTACGGATTGGTGAGCGATTTTAATTATAATCTCTTTCTTTATTCTTGAATGTAGTTCGGGGGTTGAACCTATTAGGGCAAAGGGTTCAACAATGTTTTTGTCAATCTTATAATTTCACCTGAGTTATAGAGATTGAGATTTGTCCAAGTGATGTATTCACCGCCATATACTTGTTGTTATCTGTGCATGGTATCCATTAGACGGTGGTTGGTTATTTCAGGTGAGTTGGCCTAAGTTTTCGTCGTGGCAACATTTCATAAAAGATATCGGAGCGCTGTAGGGCGTGTTCGATTCCCAAATCGGGTATCAGAGCTTTTGGGATTCTAGCAACCATGTCTACGGAGCAGATGAACACTCGTATGATCACCTTCACAGGGGGAACTGGACGATTTCAAAGTCGAGGATAGAGGATCTATTCTGGTACAAGGACTTGCATGGTCCGTTGGAGGACGATATCGCAAAGCTATCGAACAAAGCTGCTGAAGACTGGAAACAACTGGATCGAAAGGCCGTTGTATTCATCCGCCAATGGTTGGATGATTCGATGTTTTACTAGTATCCATGGATAGTTTGACAAAAATATTATGGGAGAAGCTGCATTCACTGTATGAAAGAAAGATGGCTGGCAACTACGTATTTCTTATTTGCCAATTCGTCAACTCAAAGTACACAAAAGGTGCCCAGTGGCACAATAATTGAATAAGATTTAGGGTATCATCAATCAGCTGTCTGCAATGAAGATGGTGATTGATGATGAGCTTCAGGCTCTACAGCTTTTGAGTTCTCTGTCAAAAAGTTAGGAGACATTGGTGGTGTCGGTGAGCAACTTCGTACTGGATGGAGTTGTCACGATGGAAGTAGTCAAAAGTAGCTTGTTGAATAATGAGGTTCGACGCAAGCAAAGTTGAATCATCGCAGGAGTTTGCTCTGGTGGCTTTCTACGGAAAGGAAAGACTCGAGTCACTAGCGAGGACGCAGAAGAATTCTCGGGATCTTACGACTATGGACCACAATGAGGGCTACTATCACTATTGTCACGATGCACCCAGTGTAGGGCACGAGAAGTGGGTATGTCCAGCCTACGCCGCAGTGTCGACGATAGAACGCTGTTCTAGGTCACAATTAAAACCAAATACAATATGATATACTCTCCGTACGGAGGATAATCATAGTAGGATATAACTCGATCACCAAAACTATAAGTAGCACGATAAGATAACTATGAATCCACAGGAGAAGTATAGAAGAGAGAAATAAATCTCGGTGTTATCAACAGCAACTCAAACAAGCATAAAATAAATACAACTCAAGACAACTGAAAATAAAATAGGAAAAACTCTAGCCATCTACTCCAACCTCTACTGTGTCTCCTCTAGGCTAGCAGGTAACCTCCAAGCTATCTGTAAAATTTATCAACAGGTACAGTAAGGACGGAAGCGAGTACAATACAGGATATAAAAATATGCTATAGAGTAAGATACATGAAACGCGAAAAATATATGAAGTAAAAGAGATGACTGTAAAAAAATATCTACTATAAGTAAAGAACTAACAGTGGTTAGTGATGTAGAGTACAAGATAGACGTGTGAACGGCTTGAATTTGCACATGAGTAAACTAAGAGTTTGCACATGAGTATACTACTTTGAAATTGTTCACATGACCATTTATACTCTCTCGTACCCCAATCAATACACAAGGATCCAGACAGGTTATGTTATTGCACATGATGTCACATGAAGGCCCATAAATGGGTGCAAATAAATGTATACATGGGGGCTCTGTGAACATGAGAGTACATGAATCACAAGAGTGCATATGAATGGTGAAAGCACCGGAGTACATGCTGAAAGTGAAACGCACATGACATACTGTAATCCGATGCTCCCGAGGGGGATAACATCTCATGAAGGGATCCATATAGTACCAATTTGTGTTAACAACGTGACAACATCAAGTAAAGTAATCTAGAGCAAAAATGTAAATCCTATCAAGTATGAAACGGTCATAGAATGTACTCGCCTGATATCCTGAATAGTTGATATGAAAAGATGGCCAAATGGGCTCACAGAGTCCTAGTTAGAGCAACACAGGTTATAAAGAGTTCAATTTATTTGGTAATTAAAATTATAATGAAATCTACATGAGTCTAAGTCAATCTAGGTCAAAATCAACACTTGGTCAACTCTGGTCAACTATAAAGTCAAAATTGTCAACTCTAGTCAACTGTGGTCAAACTAGCTAGGATTGGGTCAACAATGGTCAACTAGTCTAGGTTAGCCAATTCTAGGTCTAAACAAACTAAGTCTATGCAAATCAACTATCCAAGATAGCTACTAACTCATAGCCAAGTCACTTGCTAAACCAAGCACAAAACTAAACCATAAGCTAACAAGGCACACAAACTTAGTCATATAATGTATATATATTGTTCACATTCACATATTCATATACAAAGATATATATAGGAAAGCTATATATAGGCACATACATACATATATATATATATATTTTTTTTATATATATTGTTCACATTCACATATTCATATACAAAGATATATATAGGAAAGCTATATATAGGCACATACATACATATATAGGCACATACATACATATATATATATATATATATATATATATATATATATATATATATAGAAGGAGAAGTAAAAGAGTAAGTGAGTGTGTGTGTGTGTTTGGCATATGTGTGAAAGGATGTGCGTTAATGTTCTCAGATTTAGTGATAGGTAGGTGTATGTGACATGGGATACATGGTGTCAAAGGGTGTATGAATGCATGTGTGTAAAAGGTTATAGGTTAACTCTGTTTATAGAAATGCATACATACATACTTACATTACATACATGCATACATATATATCATATATACATACATACATTGCATACATGCCTACATACATATCATATATGCATACTTGCATTCATTCATGCACCTATACATACAAACATAGATGCATACATACATACATATTTGAATACATTATATACTTGTATACATTATATTTATATATGCATACTCTACATTATATTACATTCATTCCTACGTACATGCATACAAATAATATATGCATATAAATTCATATATTTAACTCAAAATATATGTGAATACATACATTATATTACCTTAACACATATATATATCATTCATTCATATCCCATATACATGCATACTTCAGTTCAGGCATTATATCCATTCACATATCATTAAGTTGCATACATATACTTATTTTTATTACATACATGTCATTCATACATATTACATACTTACATGCATCTATACATTATATACATTGTATACAACATGTAAAAATAGAATAGAGAAAAAAAGGGGAAAACTGAAATGGAAAGGGAAGGAAAGAAAAAATATAAGAAAAAAAAACAGTGGATATATACATGCTTGTATCATATATTCTATATTACCATACATGCTATCATTATATATTGCATTGTATTATGTATACATTATGCATTCATATCTATCATTACATGTATACCTTGCATTCATATCTAGCATTCATTATATACTTTCATGCTTACATTGTATATCATTCTTTTATTCATGCATTTATGTGTTGCTTACATACATTATATTGATTGCATTCCTACATGCTTGCATTCAACCATATATATACATTAATGTAAAGAGGATACATATCATATATATATATATATATATATATATATATATATATATATATATATATATATATATATATATATATATATATATCACTTTATTCATCTAACATATCATGCATTACGTACTCTACATTCATTTAATATCCATACTACATAGGCTCATAGGTTACCAAATGCCTATGTCATATAGTCACTCTTCTACTTAAAATCAATACTATATCAATTGAGCCTTCACTAAATTCTAGGATTAAATTATGTCGTAGCCCTTCATGTTAGCTTTCCGAAACTTCAAAGGGATCGTATTTTCGTGTCCGGAAGCTCTCGAAATCGCAAAAATATCGAAACGCGTTTGTCTTTCAGACAAATGACACTCAAATAGTTTTACAGAAAGTTCCAAAACGATTTTGGCTTATTAAAATATATATTTGGAAAGCTAACTTCGATACGGTTCTTTTAAAAAACGGGAGATAAATCGGAGTTCTAAGCTAAAAGTTATGACATTTCTAATTTGCTTTAGTTAATAAAAACGTGGATAAATATTATGACGAATTTGAGTTGTTTTGGACAAAAGAAACACATGTAGGCCAAGATACTTGGATACCAACATAGGTATCCAAATGAAACTCATTCTAACCATCCTAACTAAGATCAATCTACTCTCTAACCATTCTAAAACTGAATTTAAATATCTATTTAAACTATTATCATACATACATACACATGGGGTGTCCTAATTTGGGATCAATCAAGTAGGACACACGACACATATCTAAAATCCTCAAGAGAGCTCCAAATGGTCTCAAATTTGAATCTAAATAGGGTACATACATGGGGGTGGATCCTATGGATTCAAAACTAACTAATATGTATAGAAAATCAATTTAGAGGGTTGGTTTACCTATTGGGAGTGCAATTCTAATGATACTCCCAAGGACACGACTCCGACACGAAGATCTTCCAAAAAGGACACTCCTTCTTGCACTTTGCTCCAAATCTTTGCTAGCACCCTCCCTTGGTATTATGAGAAGGTTTGATAGAAGTTTTGGTGGAGGAATGTAAGGATTTGGAGATCAAATCAAAGAGGGAAGCTCTCCAATTTGGGGAAGAACACTTTGTGAAGGAAAAGAGGCAAGATGAAATAAAATGAAAGGAAGGGAGGCAAACCTAGCTATCATGGCTGCCATTAAACCCTATTTGGGCTTTGGAGGAAAGCCCAATAAGGCCTCAACTAGTCCTCTTGGTTAATTTTAAGTTAGGTTCAAGTTTGGGATCAAAAGGGTTAAATTTAAGCCTCTAACTTAACCAATCTAACAAGTAGGATTAGTCTAAACTCACTAACTTAATTAGTGGGGTTTGTGGACCATAACTAACTAATCTTGGGATCCCGTCTACAGTCTAAGCTACCCGGGTCACTAACACAGGTTAGAACGAAACGAAACTCAAACCTGACTAAACAAATCCCGTAAAATCAATATTAAAATATTAAATATGAAAAATGATCAAAATTATAATACATCAATTTAAATATTATTAAAATAATCTTAAATTCACCAATTAATCAAAATTCTAAATAATTCAAAAGTCACAAAATGACCAAAATATTCTTAGCCTAAAAATTTGTAAATAGTCATTCTAATCACATGGTTAGGTCCCCATGGTCATGGTTAGTCTCTAGGCTCAACAGTTCTAGGGTTCACTAGCTAACACATCAAAATTATAATTCACCAATTTTAAATAGTATTAAATTAATTAAAAATTTCCATAAATCATAAATTCTATTATTAAATAATAAACTTTTACAAAAGTTCAAAATTATCCTCATTTTAGAAAAGTGGGTGTTACAAGTCTACCCTCCTTAGAAAATTTTGTCCTCGAAATTAAGATGGTCGTACATCTTCTAGAGTCTCGTCCCCAACAATAAAAGTCTCAGAACTTACCTAAATCATACAATTTAAAAGAATGGCATACAGGGTCATGGCATACGGCGGCAGTTGAAAGTCTCATCTAGGTATACTAGTTATGTTAAACGAAAACGGTCATAGGATATCAAAACATACAAGCAATCTGGGGTGCTAAATTGGAAAAGTTACAGAAACAACAAATCATCAAGGCTGTAAGACAGTCTGCCATCCTATATAAAAACTGGTGATTATCAAAAATAAAATAAAGATAACTAGTAATTATCTATAAAGGGGTACTATTTAAAGAAATCAAAATCAAAAGTTTAAAGAACGAAAGTCAATAGCATTGAAATCCAATCACAATATATATTAAGAAAATTTAGTCTTGATACGATCTAAGTTGATCAATTCTGGGTAATCAAGATTTGGGCAATATGGAGGACAAGGTCATCGAAGTCTGAGCACGAGCATACAAGGATGGAGATTCAGGTCACAATTAAATTTAATTCAATTGAGTACGACCCAAGATATTAATATGATAAGAAAAGATGATCAAAGTCGATTGGTCATGATTAAGGAAGGTAGGATTCAATGATATTGAAAACTTTTAAAGGGTGATTCAAAGACATGGAATAAGTCAAATTTCTTCTTTTAAAGGAAAAATAAGAGAAAAGATTTCTTAGGAAAGTCAAGTTAATCATCTCTCTCTGATACTATCAAGTTTATCATTTGCCAATCATATTTTTATCTCACAAGTCCCAATTTAAAAATTAACCTTTATATGACTGCCATCAAATTTATATCCTTCCGTCATAAAGATTTGAGCTTGCCATGATCACCATAGGCTAAATTTCTAAGTTCTGTAACATTATTCATGAAGCATACCATTCTTACTAGGAATCAAGACTGACCATTTAATCATCATAAATCTAAATTCTTTCACCTTATCCTAAATTGGATCCGAAGCCTCTAAATCAAGTTTTATGTAATCCTTGAACTTATTCAATTTACTCTCCTTGTATTATTTAAATCTAAACCCACTAGGCCTTACAAACTTATTCTTCATTATAAATTTAACCTTCATATTTTCTTCAACGTACACCTTCAATATTATTCTCCTAAAATTTAAAATTTTCACAAAATCTATATATTTTATATAACTCAAAATCCTTGCGTTCTTTCTGTTTTAGCCATTTTCTTGTAATATCTTATTCAATTTCGTATCATCATTTCATATAGTTAAAATCTCTTCTCTATTACTAAATTCCTAAATTTAACATCATAGCCTTAAAGTATAACGTCTCAAGAATTAATAATCAAAATTTATCCAAGTTCTCGAAACTAAGTTGACCTCGAATATCCTTATTAGTTATGAAATACATCTATGAATTATTCATACCCAAAAGATTTCTCTAAGTATGATTGTTCCTAAATTGATAATATAACTCTCTTGATTTCATCCTCAAATTCAGTCGCATCTCTATCCCAAACCTATATCAAGGTCCATCATATTATACCCTAGTAAGATTATCACAAGATAACAAATCAAGTCTTTTCCAAGTTAGATGATTTACGTTACTTCCTAGACCTTTCGAAGGTGAAAAGATATGGAAATTCAAGGGTTTCAAAGTATAGCTGACAGAATTAGATACGAGACAGGTGATTGATGTAATCAAGACAGTTTTTTTTTTAAATGGTAATACAAAAAATAATGGCAAGAAAGAAATAATGATGAAATCTGTTCTTCATAAACTGTTAAAAAGAAATGAACCCATTTAAGTTAAAAAATCTGATACCATACAAGTCTTCCTGAAATTATGTTGTCAGAATTTCGCCACGCCAGTAAGCATAGCTGCAATAAACAATAGAGTCCATAACGAATGTATACACCCTATAGTCATGTTATTTAGAATTCTTACCACGCCACCCGGTATGGCTGCAAGAAAATCTAGATTTCATAACTAGGATAAGTATATCTAAATCAGGCTCTACGTCCTTGTCATGCTAGCAAATATGACTGCGGTAAATTCTAAACTCCATAAATAAATTAGAGTTTTACCTTTCTCACTATCCTTATCAAGTATGTTATCAGGTTATACCTTAATTCCAAAAAGATGTATATATATATATACAAACTCAAATTCAACAACTAACATCAAGATTCAAAATTCAACAATAATCCATCAAAAATCAAATTCAATAACAGGAAGTAAGGGTGAATCAAATCAAAAGAAAAAGAGATTTCAAATCGAAGTTAAAATAAGATTCTCAAGGGTCGTCCCAGGAATCTCTTAAGAAATTCTAACACCTATTTCTTATCTCTAATCACAGGTGCGCAGCAATACAACTAATCGTCGTACTACCACGAATTTGCACAAATGCGAATTTCGACCTGCATGGGCCACCACTAAAAACGTGTCACGACCCGTACCCAGTATAGGGCATGAGAAGTGGGTACGTCCAGCCTACGCTGTAGTGTCGACGGTAGAACGCTGTTCTAGGTCACAATTAAAACTAAATACAATATGATATACTCTCCGTACGGATGACAATCACAGCGGGATACAACTCGATCACTAAAATTAGAAGTAGCACGATAAGATAACTATGAATCCACAGGAGAAGTACAACAGAGAAAAATAAATCTCGGTGTTATCAACACCAACTCAAACAAGCTTAAAATAAATACAACTCAAGACAGCTGAAAATAAAATAATAAATACTCTAGCCATCTACTCCAACCTCTACCGTATCTCCTCTAGGCTTGCAGGTAACCTCTATGCTATCTGTAAAATTTATCAACAAGTACAGTCAGGACGGGAGTGAGCACAATACATCTCACGCAGTTCATAATATGACAGGATATAAAAATATGCTATAGAGTAAGATACATAAAATGCTGGAAAATATATGAAGTAAAAGAGATGACTGTAAAAAATATCTACTATAAGTAAAGAACTAACAGTAGCTAGTGATATAGAGTACAAGATAGACATGTAAACGGCTTGAATTTGTACATAAGTAATCTAAGAGTTTGCACATGAGTATACTACTTTGGAATTGTTCACATGACCATTTATACTCCTCCGTACCCTAATCAATACACAAGGATCCAGACAGGTTATGTTATTGCACATGATATCACATGAAGGCCCATAAATGGGTGCACATAAATGTATACATGGAGGCTCTGTGAACATGAGAGTACATGAATTACAAGAGTGCACATGAATGGTGAAAGCACCGGAGTACATGATGAAAGTGAAACGCACATGACATATTGTAACTCGATGCTCCCGAGGGGGATAACATCTCATGAAGGGATCCATATAGTACCAATCCGTGTTAACAACGTGACAGCATCAAGTAAAGTAATCTAGAGCATAAATGTAAATCCTATCAAGTATGAAACGGTCAGAGAATGTACTCGCCTGATACCCTGAACAGCTGATATGAAAAGATGGCCAACTGGAGTCACAAAGTCCTAGTTAGAGCAACACAGGTTATAAAGCGTTCAATTTATATGGTAATTAAAATTATAATACAATCTATATGAGTCTAAGTCAATCTAGGTCAAAGTCAACTCTTGGTCAACTCTGGTCAACTATAAAGTCAAACTAGATCAACTCTAGTCAACTGTGGTCAAACTAGCTAGGGTTGGGTCAACAATGGTCAACTAGTCTAGGTTAGTCAATTCTAGGTCTAAACAAACTAAGTCTATATAAATCAAGTATCCAAGATAGCTACTAACTCATAGCCTAAGTCACTTGCTAAACCAAGCACAAAACGAAACCATAAGCTAACAAGGCACACAAACTTATTCATATAATGTATATATATATATATTGTTCACATTCACATATTCATATACATAGATATATATAGAAAAGCTATATATATAGGCACATATATATATATATATTATATATATATATATATATATATATATATATATATATATATATTATATATATATTTATATATATATATATATATATATATATATATATATATATATATATATTATATATATATTTATATATATATATATATATATATATATATATATATATATATATATATATATATATATATATATATATATATATATATAAGGAGAGGTAAAAGAGTAAGTGTGTGTGTGTGTGTGTGTGTGTGTTTGGCATGTGTGTGAAAGGATATGTGTTAATGTTCTCAGATTTAGTAACAGGTAGGTGTATGATATGGGATACATGGTGTCAAAGGGAGTATGAATGCATGTGTGTAAAAGGTTATAGGTTAACTCTGTTTATAGAAATGCATACATACATACTTACATTGCATACATACATACATACATATCATGTATACATACATATATTCCATACATGCCTACATACATATCATATATGCATACTTGCATTCATTCATGCACCTATACATACATACATAGATGCATACATACATATTTGAATACGTTATATATTTGTACACATTTTATCCATATTTGCATACTCTACATTATATTATATTCATTCCTGCATACATATAATATATGCATACAAATTCATATATTTAACTCAAAATATATGTGAATACATACATTACATTACCGTAACACAACACACACACACACACACACACATATATATATATATATATATATATATATATATATATATATATATATATATATATATATATATATATATATATATATATATCATTCATTCATATCACATATACATGCATACTTCAATTCATGCATTATATCCATTCACATATCATTAAGTTGCATATATATACTTATTTTTATTATATACATGTCATTCATGCATATTATATACTTACATGCATCTATACATTATATATATTGTATACAACATGTAAATATAGAAGAGAGAAAAGGAAGGAAAAACTGAAATGGAAAGGGAAGGAAAAGAAAAATGTAAGAAAATGGAAAAACAGTGGACATATACATGCTTGCATCATATATTCTACATTACCATACATGCTATCATTATATATTGCATTACATTATGTATATATTATGCATTCATATCTATCATTACATGCATACCTTGCATTCATATCTGGCATTCATTATATACTTTCATGCATACATTGTATATCATTCTTTCATTCATACATTTATGCATTGCTTACATACATTATATTGATTGTATTACTACATGCTTGCATTCAACCATATATATACATTAATATAAAGAGGATACATATCATATATATATCATTTCATTCATCTAACATATCATACATTACATATTCTACATTCATTTATTATCCATACTATATCGGCTCATAGGTTACACAAAATGCCTATGTCGTATAGTCACTCTTCTACTTAAAATCAATACTATACCAATTGGGCCTTCACTAAATTCTAGGATTAAAGTATATCGTAGCCCTTCATGTTAGCTTTTCAAAACTTCAAACGGATCGCATTTTCGTGTCCGTAAGCTTCCGGAATTGCATGAACATCGAAACGCATTTGTCTTTCGGACAACTGACACTCAAATAGTTTTACAAAAAGTTCTATGACGATTTTGGCTTATTAAAATATATATTTGGAAAGGTAACTTCGATACAATTCTTTTAAAAAAATGGAAGATTAATCTGAGTTCTAAGCTAAAAGTTATGACATTTCTAAGTTGCTTTGGTTAATAAAAATGTGGATGAATATTATGACGAATTTGAGTTATTTTGGACAAAAGAAACACATGTAGGTCAAGATACTTGGATACAAACATAGGTATCCAAATGAAACTCATTCTAACCATCCTAACTAAGATCAATCCACTCACTAACCATTCTAAAACTGATTTTAAATATGTATTTAAACTATTATCATACTTACATACACATGGGGTATCCTAATTAGGGATCTATCAAGTAGGACACAAGACACATATCTAAAATCCTCAAGAGAGCTCCAAATGGTCTCAAATTTGAATCTAAATGGGGTACATATACGGGGGTGGATCCTATGGATTCAAAACTAACTAATATACATAGAAAATTAATTTAGAGGGTTGGTTTTACTTATTGGGAGTGGAATCCCAATGATACTCCCAAGGACACGGCTATGACACGAAGATCTTCCAAAAAGGACACTCCAGCTTGCACTTTGCTCCAAATCTTTGCTAGCACTCTCCCTTGGTAGTATGAGAAGGTTGGATGGAAGTTTTGGTGGAGGAATGTAAGGATTTGGAGATCAAATCAAAGAGGGAAGCTCTCTAATTTTGGGAAGAACACTTTGTGAAGGAAAAGAGGTAATATGGAATGAAATAAAGAAAGAAAGGCTAACCTAGCTATAGTGGCTGCCATTAAACCCTATTTGGGCCTTGGAGAAAAGCCCAATAAGGCCTCAACTAGTCCTCTTGGTTAATTTTAAGTTAGGTTCAAGTTTGGGATCAAAAGGGTTAAATTTAAGCCTCTAACTTAACCAATCTAACAAGTAGTATTAGTCTAAACTCACTAACTTAATTAGTGGGGCTTGTGGGCCATAACTGACTAATCTTGGGATCCCGTCTACAATCTAAGCTACCCGGGTCACTAACACAAGTCGGAACGAAACGAAACTCAAACCTGACTAAACAAATCCCGTAAAATCAATATTAAAATATAAAAATTTCTAAAATATTAAAATATAAAAAATGACCAAAATTACAATACATCAATTTAAATATTATTAAAATAATCTAAAATTCACCAATTAATCAAAATCTTAAATAATTCAAAAGTCACAAAATGACCAAAATACCCTTAGCCTAAAAAGTTATAAATAGTCATTCTAATCACATGGTTAGGTCCCCATGGTCATGGTTAGTCTCTAGGATCAACAGTTCTTGGGTTCACTAGCTAACACATCAAAATTATAATTCACCAATTTTAAATAGTATTAAATTAATGAAAAATTCTCATAAATCATAAATCCTATTATAAAATAATAAACTTTTACAAAAGTTCAAAATTATCCTCATTTTAAAAAAGTGGGTGTTACAACTGTGGCAAAAAAGATCATATCAGAAAGAACTGCATGAAGCTCAAAGCTGAGAAGGCCAAAGGCAAGGACGATCATGAGGATCTCATAGCAATAGGAGAAATTAATCGTAGTGACTGACACAGAGAAACCTTGTGGCATGTGTCATGACGATGACTGGTAATGGACACGGGAGTGTTGTATCATGCCACTCCACACATGAGGATCTTCATGTTATACGACGACGACAAGTTTGGACGTATGAAGATGGATGACACAGGGACGGCTGCAATTATAGTCATTGGTGATGTGCACTTGATGATAAAGTTTGGTCAGAAGCACGTCCTCAAGGGTATACGATATATACCAAGTTTGTGCTAGAACTTGGTTTCGGTATGGTGGCTGGCCAATGATGGCTGTCATAGTTTATTTGGTGACAAAGATTAGACACTTGCGAAGGGTTTCCAACAGCTGGCTCAAGAAAATTTGTATTATAGCATGTACAGGCTCATGCCACTGAGTTTTACATGCAAGACACAAACACCAGATTAAGGCTCGAGGGATGTTCGACAGGCGTTGGATCGTCGAGAACTTGTTGATGAGGGTCTTCGAGATGTTTTGAGGGATACAGAGGATTCGGTTCATCAAAACAAAGAAAATGATGGTGATGAGTAAAAGATTGAGGGTCAATCTGTCGGTCCCTTGATGGTTGGTTGGTCTCCAGATGGGGGTTGCTCTACGGATCCTGTCTTGAAGATGGATAGTTTGCCAAAGCTTCACGGAGCGACATCGGTTTCAACAGTTCGAAGCCAGGAAGGAGGTTAAGGTTTATAGCAAACTCAATCAGAGGTAGGAGCATCACCATTCACACAGTTCAGGAGGATATATGGGTCATCGATGATGTGCACAGTGCATAATATTTTGCTCGAGGATGTATGTGTACGAAAGAGATTCAGTGTCAGACACGAAGGTAGGCTGGTTCAAGAGTTTGAATCTCATGAGGACCGAACCGTCCACTTGGTTGGGTCAGCCAAGGGTGAAGAAGTTCGAAGGAATGGTAACACATTCTGGTGGAAGATGGAAGTCGAGGACAGGCAGCTAAGACTTGCTGTGAGGCTAATCATTAGGACCTTCGGTCTTGATCATGTTATTGATATCGACATAATTCCAGTAGTGTAGGAGGTGCTACGAATAACAGCTAGCGTCGACATAATGGTCGAAGAGCAAAAAATGAAGGAAGATGCAAAGCAGCTCGGGGGATTAGAGATCGTGGCATGGGAAGCAGGAAATCTATCGCTGGACGATATACATGGAGTCCTGTTGAGGATCCATGGGGTCAACACCCTATCATGAGACTGGAGCGGAGAATGTTGGAGTCCAGTCTAGATTTGGTAGTAGCAGCATATTTTTGGATTCTAAATCTGATTAAGTATTTGATTTAATTTGATTTGGATGTCCATAATTGGTGCTAGGCTATTTTAGATTTAATATGATTCTTATTTGAGAGTTCTCTATTTAAGAGATCCTATTATAATCTAGAATAAGATGTTGATGGACTATTTTAGGTGTAATAGGATTCTTATTTTAGGGCTTCATATTTAGAAAATCTTATTATGACTTAAAATATGATATTCTTATCCTATATATATGGGGTGATGGTGGAGGCACAAAGCATAGCACAAAGTTGAGATTCGGGGTGGTCGTCCACAGGAGAACTAAGTTAAAATTTGTACTTTACTTTTAGGAGTTCTCCATATAAGACATAAGGAAAAAGAGATCTAATCAAGGAGTCACCAACTTTGGTTAGGGAGATTACTACGGGTTGGTGAGCGATTTCAATTATAATCTTTTTGTTCTTCTTGAGTATGGTGAGGGGGTTTAACCTATTAGGGAAAAGGGACATTTTTTGTGCGTGTCAATATTGTAATTTTATCTGAGTTATAGAAATTAGAATTTGTCCAGGTGGCGTAGTCACCGTCATATACTTATTTTTATTTGGACTTGGTGTCCGTTAGACGGGGGTTGGTTATTTCAGGTGGGTTGGCCTATGTTTCCGTTGCGGCAACGTTTCAAAAATGGTATCGAAGAGCCTGAGGGCATGTCCGATTCCCAACATGAGCCTCACAAAACTGCCACAAAGCCTTCACCCAAAGACAAAAATTTAACATATAATCCTTATCATTGCCCAACCATATAATAAATTCCTACTTATGTAAACAAAAAATAATTCTGAACTTAAAATCTATTTCGGTAGAAGAACAAAATCCAGAACTAGTGTCATCCATGCCTCAAAACAGAATTGAGAATCCATAATATCACCAATAACATACTGGCCTTACCAAGCACAAAGGAAGATCGCCATGGTTAGGACCCTAAATGCTATTTCATAATTTCACCAAAAGAAACTTGAAGGTTGTATAAATTTACTTGTTATTTTTATGAAATGGAGGAGAATGCCTCCGTTATTTTGTTAAAGAGCGATTAATTAATACAAATATTATCAAAATGTTATTCACAAAGCAATGGTAACTAATAATTGTAGATGAGCATTATGATAAAACTTATTTCATAACTTGTCTTCAAAATCGACATCGTGGAAGAAGTTTATGGGCATTCAACTGTATAATTATTGAATATGAAATGGGCTACTTTTGAGAAAGTTCTTCATCATGGGTTACTCCCCAAACTAACAAAGTGTAGCATCCGCTACCAAATTTTTTTTATTTTTGATTAATAATTGAATAAATAAAAAATACAAGGAATTTTTATGGAAATTTGATTTTGAGACCGCAATGGTATGTATCTGTCACGCCCCAGTCCCAAAATATCGGGACCAGGCCACATGGCATGGCCAGCTACGCATTCAAGCAGACTTCCGTCTAACTCGAATACGTATAAGCTGTACATATGATATCATAATCCACTAGTAAACATCCATAATCTGTCTAAGTACTATGAAAATACAAAATAACAAATACTGCAGAAGAATGATAAGAAGGCACCATCTAGTGATACCTAAAAATCTCGAAGAAGTAAACCCTCAATATCCTATGTCTGATCTTATCATATACCTGAAAGAAAATCAGGTCCTCAGTAGTACGCAGCAAGATACATAATATATATGCCAAATTAAAGTAGAATAAATAAAATATGAAGGAAGCAATGTGTGAACTAGGTGATAAACAGGGACCAAGGTAATAATCAGGTGATTCAAAAATACTATAACTAAGCAGACTATCTAGTCTGTGTGAAACGCACTTGAGGACAACGTTCGACATAGATGCTTCCTCTAAGCGGTACATGTGTAGTGGTACGAGTCACGAGCTACAGAAACATCACTAATATAAGCTGCAATTAGCTCCTCCGTCTAGTAACCATCCTTCCCACCAAATAATTATGTCCGTGTCGTATCTACGACATGAACTGTCCGACTATATAAAATGATAAGTCCAAAAGTCCATTCAACATGTACACAGAAAAATCCATCATCGAGTAAATATCCAAAGATCATAACCGAGTCTCCTATATGCCATGCAATGTGAATCCGTGAATCATGTCCATGTGTTAGCAGGTGTAGTCATGTAAGTATACGGATGAGAGCAGGTGAATCATATAGCAGTATATCCAAGTGAAAGACTGATAAGGAAACAAGAATGTAAAAATTGTATATCAATTGGCAAGGTATACTTATCCGGAGTTGTCCAAACCGTGCTGAGACTTCAATACAAAAGTCTATCCCGCTATCCATGGTAACCATACTCGATGTAAATTTCTATCAACCCAAATTACAAACAATTATATATCACATACAAGAGTACACAATAACTCCCACCTAGAGAGCTTGGGTCGTTCTAGTCACATATTACCTTAGGTTATCTAAGACACTTGTAATTATATCGCCTAGAACTAGGTCACACTAGCCTCTAAAATCATTATTTGTTAATAATGAGAATTGCAAGTTGTAGGTTCAAAATATCAAGCTTGCGTCTCGTTATTTGTACAACAAAACCTACGACATGCAAATCAAGACAAGATAATCAAACGAAAGGTTAACAATCTTGTCTTGGTGATCTACATGGTCACCTTATCAATTTCAGCGATATAAGATCACTGGAATCGACTAATCTCAATTTTGACAAATGAATTCCGAGATATGAACATAAATATGAATTATTTACAACTAACGGTGATACATAAAGAAAAATCTACAACCATCGTCGGATAATGAAACAAACCTCACCAACATGTCCAAAATGGTCAAATTAGCTAGAATAGCCTACCCATAAGTCTAATTTGGATACAGGGGCAAAACGGTAATTTTGGGTCAAAATGATATCCACCATTGGACCCACTTTGTACCAAAAACGTGCCAAGATACAAGTCCACTGAACCTAGCAAGTTATATGCCCACCACTCCAGAATGACGATACAAATCCAACAGTATATCCGAAATTGGATTTCTATGAGTCGATCTCAAAATGACCGATTGACCCGGACATTGGGATCCGGTTTGCACAGAAATGCGTGTCGGAGCCAAAGTCCTCTAAATATTCAAAATATATGTCAACGAGTCTAGAATGATGATATAAACGCAACGATATATCCAAAATTGGATACCAATGAGTCGATCTCAAAATGGTCCGTTGACCCGGACATTGGGACACACTTTGTACGAAAATGCGTGTCAGGGTCCATATCCTACAAACTCAATAAATTATACATGAATTTTATCCAAAACTATTCCATGAGTCCATTGGTGGCGTCAGAATTGGAATCCGGAGTCCCGAGTTCAAAACTTAATTTTTTAAAAGTTGAAAATTATGGTTTCGATGGGCCAACTTTGGCGTCGATTTCAACCAACCAAATGACATCCTATGAAGCTAAAAATTTTATGGAACGAAGGTGGTTATACCTGCTGCACTGACTAGTTGGTGATTCATCAACTGGAGCTTTGACAAGAGAAAAACAAATTTTGAATTTGGCTCCACGAAACAGTCCAAA
The DNA here is from genome assembly GCA_029216955.1 of Iris pallida. Lineage (NCBI taxonomy): Eukaryota > Viridiplantae > Streptophyta > Magnoliopsida > Asparagales > Iridaceae > Iris > Iris pallida. The sequence goes on along the minus strand of JANAVB010006993.1, from coordinate 10,584,380 downwards.
ATATACGTAATTTAAATAGTCAACTTAGTGGTCTGTTTTGTTCTATCAAACGATCGAACTAATGGTTGAAATTTTAGGTGATCGAAGGAGTATATACGGAGATTTAGATAGAAGAATCCAATGGTCAGATTGTCCAAAACACGCCCAAATTTGCTGTCCAGAAACGTGATTCTGGATTTTATTTCGTGCGCTTTACGACAGGATTTCGGGCGAAACGCACGAATAGCCTAGAGTGATCATCGGCGAAGAAGGTGGCGGCTTGAGGGAGCTCATCGGGGTTGCACGGCTGTGTACGGGTGGTAGTCGGGCTTTTGTGACGGTGGTTGGCCGTCGCCATCGTGCTAACGTCGCTGCTGTTACTGCATTCGCGGCTGCTATTGTTGTTGTGTACCTGGCACGTGCATGCAACAGTCGCACCGGTAGTGGCAGTGCTGGGTTGGGCACCACGGCTAGGGTAGCACACGGACGGCATGTCAGCGACGAGGTACACAATGTGGCAACTTGGAGTAGGCAGCGCTCGATTATTGTCGAGGTGGCTGCGGCCATCGGGTGGGTGATGGAGAAAAAATTATGAGAAGGAGAAGAATAGGAGTTTGGGAAGGAGAAGAAGAAGTGCAATTGGGAGAGTATTGGAGAGTGTTATGGCGACTATAGTTCTCTTCCTAGGTTGGATTGATGTCGAGTGCCAAAATTAAATTGGAAGTGAGGTCAAGTTTTACTATAGATGGTCAAATGGCCTAAATTGACCAGAAAGTTGTACGATATAAAAAGAGTGTATGGAAACAAGTTTGAGTGGGACATTATATATCAAAATGAAAATAAACTCGTATACTACAAAACTCATGAAGGAAGTTTCGAGAGATTGACATCCCTGACGCTTCAAAAATCAAATTAATAAAAAATTACATTTAATGATCAAAACTAATTATAATAAAATTATTTGTTGAAAATAATTCATTAAAAGTTTTTAAACAACCCTAAAATCCAGGGGGTTTACAGTATCTAGGTCTATAAGTGAGACATGATAATATTAGGTTATATATGGAATACATGGTCCCCAGATAGTCCCAAATATGTTATTTTATTATTTTAGAATTTTATAGAATTTTTGGTAATTTTTAGATAATTTTAATCTATAGAATTATTATTTTTATTAGTTTTCGTGAATTTCTGTAGGGTCAGACGGGAGTATTTTTTATCAAATATTTTTATTTTAGTTCTAGATAGTTAAAAATATTTTATATAAATTTGTAATATTTTTTTGGATTTTTTGGTAATTTTTGAATAATTAAAACCTATAGAATTTATTTTTCCATAGGCTTTTGTGATTTAGTGTGGGGTCACACGAAGAGATTTAGAGGCCAAACCTTTTATTTAGGCTATAGAAACCTAGAAGTAGTTTCCAAAAAAAAAATTTGGGATTTTTCTGGATTTTTTGTGATTTATTTGAAGTTAAAATAAATTTTTAATGAATTTCTGTAATTAAAATAAGTATTTACCCAGTCAGTAGCCCAGTCGGCCACCCCTAGCCCACCTGTCAGCGCCCAGATGACTCAACTACCGTCTCTCCGTCTTCTATATACATATTAAATCCGAAAACCCTAGTTTATTATTCCAGCCTTGTTTGTCGTTTGATCTTGGAGATCCTCCAACTTCACGGAGCGGTTGCCGCCAATTCTGACGTGCTTTTCGTGCGCCGTCTTTTTTGTTGAAACCGTCGAGGTATATTTTTCAAATATGAAATTTGTTTTCATGAATTCTGAACCTAAATTTTTGGAAAATTTGTGCAGTGCCAGTTGTCCAAAATTTGACACGTTCGGGTGTTTTCGAGATTCCAGGAGAACCATGAATCAGAATCACTAACCATTTGAAGTTTTGGAAAGCTGACACAGAGATCTACGATGAATAATTTTTCTATAAGTTACTAATTTAATCTAGTATTTTAATTAATTCCTAGAACTCAATTTTGGCGACGAATTATCGATTCGGCCACGGTTAGCCATAATGGCGATATCTTTTGACCAAGTCGTGATTTTGGGACATGGTCGATTTCAGTGCACTTGTGGCACTGAAATCTACTAGGATGCACACTCAAATCATAGAGTTTGTGTTGTTTGACTACTTAGTCAACGATACGCTTCGATTTGTGTGCCACAGTTTCAGAACTGGAAGTCGTGACTTTTCTTGGCCAAAAACTTGTGTTTAACTTTTATTTCAGAATTATATTTGTCACGACCCGATCCCAATTTGTTTGGGTCAAGTTGGATCATGCCCAGCCTACACCGTGGTGAGACAGTGGTAGTAAGCTGTCGGTTCAATAGTGAAACTCATATCACCACATCTAAATTTGCAGAGAATTAAAAACTTTTTATTTAATAATTCAAACACACAAGTTAAGCCGTAGCTGAAAGAAAAAGTTGAACAACATAAGTTGTACTAAAATTACAACTTCAAATAAAATTCAGAAAGGAAAAACTAAAGTAATTGAAGATGAAGTAAACTCTAGGCTAACTAGGTAGCCGGCTCAGGTGCCTCCGGGGCAGTGTCCTTCAAGGTGGGTTCCAGTGATTCCTTAGGATACAAGTCGGGGTCATAATAGCTATTGAAGAATACCTCTACGTCCTCAAACTCGCCTATGGTGAAAGGCGGTTTCCAGTCAGGAATGAACAAGTACACAATTCCAAACTCTAGCATTTTAAGCAATAATTAAAAAATGAATATTTGAAATAATTTAAATATTTCGATGCAAAGACCAATTGAAATATTTGATGCAATGAAACAATTGTGATTTGAATAGGTAGACAGTTGTGACCGCTTGGTAGATTCAATTTGTATTATAGCATACTATAGGGATTTAATTTATATAAGAAATAAGATTCTTATTATTATTATTATTATTATTATTATTATTATTATATTGGAGCAAACCCAAGTCCAAGCCCAGGCTCACAGGCCCGAGCCCCCCAAGCTTTCCAAAGCCCGGCCCAATTATTCCCCAAACCCCAGACCCGAGCCCACCCCTTGTTTGGTTCAGGCGCAGTATATATACGTATGTGTATATATCGAGAGAATCAAGAGATAAACCCTAAACCAACCCTAATCGAGCAGCTCCATGCCCAGATACCCCGCACACGTGCGCGTGCTCTGCCGCAGGTGATCTCCGGCCGGCCAGGAGCGGCGGCGAGGTGGCAGCAGCCGCTGCAGAACAGGGCACAACTTTAGCAGCAGTTGTACCCGTGAGGCCGACTTCGCAGGTATCATACTTCCACGTCTCATCATCATTTCTCGAACCAATTGGTTCGATAGGAAGACAACCTATACAGCTTTCCACCACTTCAATTAGTTTGAATTTAGGTACCCTATGTTGCTCGATAAATCGACGCGAACATTGACTAAAAACTTATTCAAACAGAACAGTTTCAGAAATTAAATCCCTATTTTAGAAGCCAGATGTAGATCAGATTAGTACACAACCTCAAAAACTAATTAAAGCCAGTCCTAGACAACCTATAGGGTTTTGCAACCCAATTTACAGAACCCGATTACAACGACTACACGCCGAGAAATCGGATCCCAAACAATGACAAAAACTTGTTTTCAAAACTGTACGAATTTTCAATAAAACCATCCGATACGACGTGCGTCCCGCTAATCCGGATGACGTGGTCACAAACCGAAAGCATCAAATGGTGCGTATCGATTTTGCGGATATGTGGGCTTTGACAGAATTTAAATTGGTTGCGTGTGCGCGATGAATTTGATACGTATCCGTCGAAATTCACCGTACCGACCTCTTTGTAAATTTTTTAATTACTTTGTGCACGTTCGTCAGATCGAGACAAAAGTTGCGCCAACAGGACCGTATTATTTTTTGGCCATGTATGCCAAGTTTGGTCCGATTCTGAGACAGTTGACCGGATTACCGTTTTGCGGGCCCCACGATCCGACTCAACGAGCGATTTCGTGCACGGCCCACCAAAATCCAAAATTGGACATACCGATGGGATCGTATCATCAAAAAAAATTCGTAGACATATAGTTTGACGACATTAGAGATCATTGACTCTGGCACGCTTTTTGGTACAAAACGGGTCCAACGGCGGACACCATTTTGACCTAAAATTACCATTTTGCCTCTGTGTCCAGAATTGGACTTAAGGACAGGTAATCCTACTAATTTGACTATTTTGAGAATGTTGGCAATGTCTGCTTCAGCTTTCGAAGACAGTTGTGAGATTTGGACTTTATAGCTTACCAGTTGACAGTATATTGTTGGTTCCTCGTGCTGGCTTCCGGCAAGTATACCTTGCCTTTCTCTACAGTTTATTTATATGTATATTCTTATTATTATCTAGTTTTAATATTTGATTATTTACATGTTATTTGTATACCATGCATGCTAGTATATATATAGTCCTTGTTCATAGTTAGCTTTGTAGTTCATATTGGATCTGTTCTTCCGTGTATCTTGACTGGGTCATATCGTGTCATCACCTGTACTTTAACTAAGTCGTATCGTGTCATAGGATGAGTCAGTCATAGCGGAACTGCTGAACCTTGAATTCTTGAAGCTAACCTGCGAGTCCTCACTAGGGGCGAGGGTTAGTATTTATTTGTACCTTGATTTCGTGTAGCTAACCTACGAGTCCACACTAGGGGTGAGGGTTAGTAGTTATCTGTTCTGCACCTGCGAGTCCACACTAGGGGCGAGGGTGATTCTTGATGCTAGCCTGCGAGTCCACACTAGGGGCGAAGGTTAGTAGTTGTTTCAAACCTGCGAGTCCACACTAGGGGCGAGCGTTTGAGTATCCATTGATCTCGTGACATGTCTTCTCTTGTTCTCATCCAGCAGTTCATTTATGCATAGTGGTTCTTGTACCCGTGTTCATGATCATTCTGTCAGTAGTCACTTGTCTATAGCCACTTGTTAGTAGTCAGTTGTCATGATTCTGTCTCTTTCCCTGTATATACCCTGTTTATATTTTATTGCATGATTAAACTGCTAGATAGGCATATTTTTATGTATTTTGCTATATCCCCTGAGGACCTGATGATCTCTTCAGGTTTAGCAATTGCATGGAGTTAGTTAGCAAAGTGGGATGGTAGATGATTGTGATGCATGATTCAGGTATTTTTCAGTGATATTACGTTGTTATCCTTTCGTGCTTTACATTCCTTATCATGAGATATCCTGCTTATTGATTCAGCTTAAACACTCTTATTATATTCTTTGAGTCTTATCGGACATATATGCTAGTAGGCTGCAGACCACGACCTATAGTGTTCATCCCAGTTTCGTATATTTATTGTGGATTTGAGATATAGATTTGTTTTGCCATGATTTGGCAGTTTACCATGCTCTTGACAGCGTTTACATATTTGAGTCGGGCTGGAGTCCGCCTGATGCGTAGCTGGCTTGCTCACGAGCTCGTATCCGAAAAGCGGGTGCGGGTCGTGACACATACGATCCTGCTTTGACACACGTAAAGGTGTGGCTTCAGCTATCCATAATAATTCTAGGGGGGTTTGGTCACAAGTGCTACACTTCTCCCCAATACCCAGCGTCAATATTGAGTTTATAGAGAAAACCTCTGTGGCATAATGTGTCAACATGCGATAAGACAAGTATTATTTAAAATAAAAGATTTTGGTAGTGTACTTGCCTTGAGTTTTACAAAAGGAAAATGGAGGAAAGGAGGATCTCAGTCTAGTCCTCGAAACCCTACATTTAATTAATAGGATAACTCAGTTTCAATATAACCATTTCTAGGGTGTTCTAGTTGCAATCTCTAATATTGGTCCTAGTCAATTTCTGTAAAAGAGTCTATTTTGTATTTATTTGGAAAGAGTAGGCATCTCGATTTATTTGGAAGACCTTATGTTTTATACTATATATATAAAACTATGCTTTCCTTTTAATGATAAAAATGTGAAGTTGTTGATATGTACAAACTTGAATTTAAGGCGTTCTAATTTATGTGAGAAAACTTTTATTTTTTTCTTTTTAAAAGATAAAATTTTTAGTTTTATTTATAGATAAAGATAGCATGCGATACTATCAAAATCAAACACAGAAAAGAGTTACGGTACTCCTAAGCTAAGAATACAGGGCTCAGAGAAAGAAATGAAAAAATGGGCTTATACCCTTACAACACATTTATGAAAATAAATAAAGAAAGAAATAAAACCCTAAGCTACGCTGTGGGCGATCTTCTAAAAGACGGGAAGCGGTCCAGTCAGAAGGCACAAATGCCTTGCACCTAAAATAGAAAACGCCAAGTAACAAGTTCTACAAAGTCTATAATAAATTAAAGTCACAAGGTAGGGACATGTAGAGTCTCAGACTGGGTCACGTAATCATATGCTGCTAATAGCTTAGGCCTCAATGTATGGGAATACCGAGTAGCGTTTGCGTTTCGCTAAATGCTCATTCGACTATTTCGGTCATCGCCAAAGTGGATACAATAAAATCTCAAATTAACCAAAAATATGTCAACATAAATGAACCAATAAGATGTAAAATATATATCTATATAAGTTATATTTTTTAACAACAAAGTTTTCCGAAAAACAGCAATAATACTCATACGAATATTTATATATTTAAAAGAGTCCCAAATATTAAGAATAAATTTTAAGTTAAAATACAGTTTTTCTTTTAAAAAATCATTTAGATATGAATATATAAGAAATGGTTCTCCAAACATTGCAATACATTTTTTTTACCAAAGACCACAACCAGAACTAAAAACATATTAATCTACTAACAAACCATCTAACAGTAACTAATTTACCGCAACTACCACTACCAAAATAAATCAAATCAGCGACAAAATTAGCAATGCTGAAGGAAGACGTCGCCAATATTTTGCATATTAGCGACGTCTTTAAAAGAAGTCGCAATACGACACTATTTGAGACATCCAGCGACGTCTACCGACCTGCTTTAATTTCATAAAAGATAACGTCGCAGAATAGTCGATAAACATCGCTATAATTTTTATATTAGCGACGTTTAGTGACTCCAACATAAATATTTCATTGTATATTAAACAAATGGCGACGTTTCTATATGTCGTCGCTAAGTTTTTAATATAGGGCATCGGGTTTTCTTTTCCCTCTACTCAATCGAGCCCCAAATTTTCGAACCCCCCTCTCCCTCCCCGACCTCCAGCTCCCCTCCGCCTACAACCCCCACTGCAGGCACTCCTTCCCCTTCCCTCCGCCTCTGCCTTCGCCTCTGGTTCTCCTCCTCTCCAGCGACCCCCCTCTCCCTCTCCGACCTCTAGCCCTCCTCCGCCTACAGCCCCCACCGTAGGCGCTCCTTCCCCTCCCCTCTGCCTCTGCCTTCGCCTCTGGTTCTCCTCCCCTCCAGCGACCCCCCTCCCGATCAACCCCTTCGGTCTCGGTAAACCCCAACCCCCACTCTTGTAGTATAGACACTGACATGACACACCACGATACACACACATACTAACATGACACTGACACGACACACGCATACTGACATGACACACACTATCACAAACACACACTGACACAGGACACAAGACACACAATGACATAGGACACAGGACACATGACAATTAGCTATTAATTACTTTAGGTAATTATTAAGTGTTATTTATTAGGTTAAGTAATTTAACTATGGTTTAACTTATGTGATCTAGCTAGGATTTTGCTAGTGTTTATTAATAATTATTGCCATTAAAAAATATTATTTAACCTAAAATTTTAGGGGGTTTATAGGCGAGATGCAATGGAGAAAGAAATTGCAGTACTTGAGCAAAACAATCCTTGGTCTTTATCTCCTCTACCACCAAGTAATCCCTATGTTTAAGACCAATACTAATCAACTTATCTACTTACCTTTATAGCACATTATGCTTTATAACATTCTCTCAATCACACATATCTTTCTAACACAATCTACTCATATAGATATATCACTCATATATACTAGTATTACAAACTCTTTCCAAACTATAATTCCAACACATACCCTTAAGTTAGTCTTACCTACCTACCCTAATATCCATTAATATATCTCTATATCAATGTCACGACCCGCACCCACTGTGAGGGTACGAGCACGTAACAACGCCCAGCCTACGCCGCAGTGTCGGCGGTAGAACGCTGTTCTAAGTCTCTAACTAATCATCAACTCATGCAGTATATAATGTACTCATCATGATCAACTCCGGACGGAGGACAAGTATAAGATATGGTGTAACTCAATCACAGTCTAAGCACGATAAGATAACACCGAAATATAACTAAGAATTTGAAGACAACAAAACTACTAATAAAATAACAACAAGCTCAACAATCTCAAATACATCTCAAGTCTCAAATCTCTATATACAACTCCAGTTCTAAACAGAAAAACTAAAACAAGACAGATTAGCTAAACTTCCGATCACTCCTGAGTGTCGGTGCCATAGGTAGCTAAGCCATCTCCTGGTCTGTAACATGTAGGGCATGTGTCCTCAGGGCAGTCATCTGTAAAATTTTCAACAGGTCCAGTCAGGACAGGAACGAGCACATCTCATCTAGAAAACCCAAGTAAATGACAGAGAACTATACAGCTATTATAGACAGTTATATTGATAAAAATGGCAGTTTATATTCAGGTGATGGTAAGAAAGAGAGATAAAGTGCAAGGAAAGTAAATACTAAACAAGAGAAGAATCATAGCAACGAAAACTGTAAAAATAGAACTAGCTGAACCAGGGTAATATGATATAAAGTCCAGACAGAAAATATAAACCAGTGTAAAACCTATGTAAATCTAGTATGGGATGAATCTAATATAAGATGAATCCAGTAAGGGACGATTCCAGTTATAGTGATCAACGATTCCAGGGTGAGTCCAGCCAATACTCTAGCAGTGTATTTTAAAATACCGAGTTCGACATGTAAACGGCTGTAGGTAATACGGTACATCACACACCTGGCCGGGTATGAGATGGCTATCATTCCAGTAGATTCCAGTTGGAAGATTCCAGATTGGGGTATGTCTACATGTCTTACTCTACTATTTCCCCTCCCAGCAAGTGAATCCAGAATTTCGACACAGTAATTCAAGATGAGTCCAGCCAAAATATAATGATACCAGCAAATGATTCCAGTAAATGATTCCAGTTAAATAATTCCAGTTGGTGATTCCAGTAATAGAGATGATACCAGTAATAGAGGCCAGAAAATAAATGTGTGTCGTATACATGAATCTAGAAATATCCACACGTGTTGTAACAGAGAATCGCATACAACTAACTAGAACTGAACTACAGTAATTGACAAGTAAATGAGAGAACTATCAGAGAATGTACTCGCCTGCTACTCTGAGAAAAGTAGTGTAATATCAGATGCCTACACCAGAGTCACAATGTCCTAAACAGAGTAATACAGGTTATAATGTGCTTAAAATAAGATAAATGGAGTTTATGATGCAATCTACATGATTTCTAGGCCAATCTAGGTCAAAGTCAACTCTAAGTCAACCCTGGTCAACTATCTAGGTCAAACTAGGTCCAAGTCAACTCTCTATGGTCAACTACCTAGTTAACTAAGTCAACAAGTCGATATTTGTCAAACTGGTCTAAGAGTCCATGTCTAGGTATTGGTTAACTAGGATACAAGGCTAATCTTCTAATTCCTAACAATACCATAACATTACCTACATATCCTATAGCTCAAGCATGATATAACCTACCCAAAACTTATGCACAACACCCAAACCCATATGTATATCCATATTGTCATCTATGGGGGTATAGAACTCTAGGCTTACAACACCACTGCCAGTTGCTACTCATCCTACCTCTTCCAATACCATATGCTAATCACATATAGATATAAGTATCTCCAACCTTATCCCAAACTACCTTAGCCCCAACTCACATAACCAATAACATAGAATAGGGTATCACATTACATAAGTATACGTATAGTTACACCAAGGGGACAAATGAATTAAGGCAGTTCTCAACTCAATCCAAATCATAATATAATGCATACATTAGAGCCTCATACATGTGTTCAGTCACATATATGCAACAGAACCTAAACAATGGAGAATGAGCTAACTAATGTAAGGATGGATTGCAAAGTCCTAGGCCTAAACAAGAGGTAGAGATTTGTGGATGTGAATGTGTGTGAGTGTAGGAGAACACCATGTTCTCAGATTCGGATTTCAGTCAATGTGTGTAGGGAGTGAGTGCTTGAGTGACAGTTCAATAGACTGGAAATCAGTGAGAGCATTTCAATTCAGTTGATAGTTAGGACCATGTGGGTGTGGCAGTTAACCTCTACATTAGGGGTGTGTGTACTTGTATGTGTGGCAGGGCTTAGGATAGGGTGTGTGACAGAAATCAGTGTGATATATAGGAGTTTCAGTCATTACAAAGTGTGTGTCAAAGGTGCAGGAAAGAAAATCTGTGTGTATACATGTGTGGAGGGTGCGTGAATAGTATGTATACAACCTAAGCTAGAGTGTTCCTGTGTTCTCAAAATTTAGATAGGAAAGTGTATGTGTGGGAAAATCAGGTAATAACAGTTTTATACCCACTGTGAACTCCCTTACCTATCCCAACACAACCATAACCCCATTTAATTTTAGAAATCAGTAGACCTAAACTCAGTTGGGAATAGGAAATAAAACAAGTATTACAATGTTCATGAATCAATATGAAATGAAGCATCAATTCAGTTTTTTAAAAGGATGGAAATAAGTCTCAGAAAATAAAAAGAGTGTATAATGTGTCAATGTGGATAGGTAGATAGGATTTAAACAATGCACATGAAACTGAGATTAAATCTCAGGCAATGTGGCAAACTCAGTCCCTTTATTCCATCTCCAACATATTTCTGAAAATCCAAATCAAGAAAATGGAAAAAAATAGTGCAATCAATAACAGTTTTTTTTCATGAAGTCTCCAACCCACACAAAAACCTAAATTCTCTAACACAACTATAATACAATTAATTCAGTAACTAAATCAATATGTTGGAATTTATTTGGCAATTAACATCATTCATAACAGTAGGAAAAAGGAAAAAGTTCAGATTATTTAACAGTGGGAAGGAGCTGAACCCAGCAGTCTACATGCCCATTCGAAAACTTATTTCCACAATGAAAACCTAATCTAACTTGCAAAAACCACTTAGTAGGAACTAATACACATGTTAGGGGATTAAACATGTCAATTAAACACTAATCATTCGGTTTAAAAAGGAAAGAAAAGTTCAGTTTTCGAAATACCTACATGGTATCAGTGAATAGCACAAACGACCCTTAAATTCGAAAGAAAACCAATAAATCAACAAGCAAGGTGTGCAGTAGATAGGTAAACATTACATAGGTCGTGGGGGATGTGTTCGTGTCCAGGAAACTGGACACGAACGTGTCTAAACAGAAATTAACACAGAAATGACTCAGTTCAGAAAAATCCTCGTGCTGAGGTGCAGAGTGAGCTATGACACGACACGTTGCACGACACAAGTTGTGGTCATGCCCACGTGTCCACCTAGACTAGGGGGACGTGTCCAAGTGCCTGTTCTGTGTCCATGTGGTGTCTACGTGTCGATACGAGGCCGTATCAGTGGCTCAAAAATGCGTGTGTGCGTGTCAGGGCACTTCGATGCGAGCGCGAGAACTTCCTCGACTCGCAACCAAGTGCCACGAAACAGGGTGAGGGTCGAGTCAGATATGGGACCCATCTCCTCACCAAATTCTACGTGTTCCGGTGGAGTGTCGTGTCATGTGTCAGCCCCAAAATACAGGGGAAGCGCATAGTATGCACGAGCAGGCACGAGACAGTGCAGCCTCGATATCTTTGCGCACAGTCGACGAGGACTCGTGAAATTTCATGGGGGTGATGTCAGTGATTGCACACACGTGCCCACAAATTTTCGTGGTAAAAAGTGTCGTGTCGTGTCCTACAGGAGTGTCGGGTAGCAGGGGACTGCACGGGGTCTGTACTGTGTCCCGTGCGCGCGGTGCGTGTCCGATTTGGACACGAAAAACCCCTAAATTCGTGCTCAGACATATAAATATATAATCTAAATATTAAGAGCTATCCAATTATATAATTTGTTTTAAAAAACAATAACATTCAATCCATTGAGGCATTTCGTCGAACACCTAACGTACCATACGACACGTGTCCGATACGGACACCAAACGGATACGAAATTCACCCAAATTTCAGGGACACCTAGGAGACTACTAGATCTAGCCCTACATGCAAAGAAAACTGAAATTTAAATCAATTTAAAAGGTTTTACCTATATGTACAAAAAGCTTAGAAAAGCCTCAAATAGGGGATTCCTCCTTGCTATCCAAAAGCTCTCAAATTGTCCCAAGGCTGGGATTAAATTTCACAATCATAAAATAGGAGGAAATTATACTCTAATGCAAGAAACTAGAGTTAAAAAGGAATTGAAATAAGGACGTTATGGATTGGGGAAGAAGGCTCTTTACCTCTTTCTTCAAACTTGTAAAAATTTAATTAAAGAGGCAAGAACAAGGAGGAGATTATTTATAGGAAAAGGGGAGCCCTAGTGGCTGGTTAAAAGGTAGAAAATTAGGGTTAGGGCTTAGTCTAATGGCTATGGGCCAAGTTGCACTAGTCATGGAACCAATTTCTAGGTCTCAAGCCTATGGACCAATTCACCAAATCCTCCTACTCCAAACTTGATCCTAAGTGTCCTAACTTGAGTTGACTTAAGTTAAACTAGGGTCCATACCATGTTAACTAGGTCACCAAGTCGAAGTCAAATCTAGGACAGTCTCTTAAGTCGCAGCTAGTCAAAAGTCAAAATCAATAATCACCAGTGCAATAAATCATGAAATAATTCAAAGAGGCCAAATGACCAAAATACCCCTAGGCTAAAAATGATAATTAATCATCCTAATGACATGGTTAGGCTCTAGGTCATGCAGTCTCTACGGTTTCACTAGCTGCACACCAAAATCACAAGTCATGACTTAAAGCAGTTAAAAATAATTAAAAATCACCAAAAATCATAATATGAATCAAATATCAATAATTAATAATTATAATTACAAAAATTTCAAAATTACCCTTATCTGGAAAACTGGGTGTTACAATCCTCTCCACCTTAGAAAAATTTCGTCCTCGAAATTAAGATGATCGCTCCCTTCCTAGGTCAAACCCCCAACAAATCAAGGTTGAAGCAACACAATCCTACTGGTCGTGATTTCACAGTCTCGAACGGGGTAGCTACACTATCTAGCAAATCACAAACGATATCCTGACAGGTACTAATGAAATCACACAGGAAAGTGGGGAAGCAGAATGAGAAGGACAAACCTGCTAACCCGTCACCCGTAGCGTCGGTCTACTCGACTGTCAGTACAGAAGCCCTGCTCCTCTGGGGTGTATCCCTCTGTTGGTGTGGGGCACGATGCTGCGCTACAGGTGGCCTAGCTCCCTCTATCTAATCCTTGACACTCAAGTAATACCCACCCTGATATTCTACTCAATTTCTCTAGGGCACCATCTATATGGTATCTATCCTGCAATCTAATAATCATATCCGTCTATCCAGAACCATGTCGCCAGAATCCGTGTCACACCAGTAAGTATGGCTACGATAATCCATAGAGTCCACAACTAATGTACATACATCTAGAATAATGGTATTTAAAATTTTTGTATTACCGCTAGCTTGGCTGCGAAAACTTTAAATTCCCACACCCGAGAAATACATCCAAAATCGGATACTATCTCATCGCCCAACCAACTGATATAGCAGTAGAAGACTCTAGATTCTATGACTGAGGCAACCTAGCCCATAATGTTATCTTGGTAGAGAATCAAGTCAAATATGAATACCAAGAATCAAATTCAACGATGAACAAGGAAGATAGACAGATACTGTCAGAATCAAATTTCGAGATAGTTTATAACGAGATTCTCAAGGGTCATCCCAGGAATCTTCTCAAGTAGTCCTAACTGTGATTGAGTGCCTCTCCGGTAAAGCCTATCTCTCAATCCTATCGCAGGCTTGCAGCAGTACAACTAAGTCACCGTACTACCACGATATCGCACTAATGCGATTCTCGACCGACATGGGCCACCACTAAAAACGTGTCATGACCCACACCCACTGTGAGGGTACGAGCACGTAACAACACCCAGCCTACGCCGCAGTGATGGCGGTAGAACGCTGTTCTAAGTCTCTAACTAATCATCAACTCATGCAATATATAATGTACTCATCATGATCAACTCCGAACGGAGGACAAGTATAAGATATGGTGTAACTCAATCACAGTCTAAGTACGATAAGATAACACCGAAATATAACTAAAAATTTAAAGACAACAAAACTACTAATAAAATAACAACAAGCTCAACAATCTCAAATACATCTCAAGTCTCAAATCTCTATATACAACTCCAGTTTTAAACAGAAAAACTAAAATAAGACAGACTAGTTAAACTCCCGATCACTCCTGAGTGTCGGGGCCATAGGTAGCTAAGCCATCTCCTGGTCTGTAACATGTAGGGCATGTGTCCTCAGGGCAGTCATCTGTAAAAATTTTAACAGGTCCAGTCAGGACAGGAACGAGCACATCTCATCTAGAAAACCCAAGTAAATGACAGAGAACTATACAGCAGTTATAGACAGTTATATTGATGAAAATGGCAGTTTATATTCAGTTGATGGTAAGAAAAAGAGATAAAGTACAAGAAAAGTAAATACTAAACAAGAGAAGAATCATAGCAACGAAGACTATAAAAATAGAACTAGCTGAACCAGGGTAATATGATATAAAGTCTAGATAGAAAATGTAAACCAGTATAAAATCTATATAAATCCAGTACGGAATGAATCTAATACAAGATGAATCCAGTAAGGGACGATTCCAGTTATAGTGATCAACGATTCCAGGGTGAGTCCAGCCTATACTCTAGCAGTGTGTTTTAAAATACCGAGTTCGACATGTAAACGGCTGTAGGTAATACGGCACATCACACACCTGGCCGGGTGTGAGATGGCTATCATTCCAGTAGATTCCAGTTGGGAGATTCCAGATTGGGGTATGTCAACATGTCTTACTCTAGTATTTCCCCTCCCAGCAAGTGAATCCAGAATTCCGACACAGTGATTCAAGATGAGTCCAGCCAAAATATAATGATACCAGTAAATGATTCCAGTAAATGATTCCAGTTAAATGATTCCAGTTGGTGATTCCAGTAATAGAGATGATACCAGTAATAGAGGCCAGAAAATAAATGTGTGTCGTATACATGAATCCAAAAAATCTACACGTGTTGTAACAGAGAATCGCATACAACTCACTAGAACTGAAGTACAGTAATTGACAAGTAAATGAGAGAACTATCAGAGAATGTACTCGCCTGCTGCTCTGAGAAGAGTAGTGTAATATCAGATGCCTGCACCAGAGCCACAATGTCCTAAACAGAGTAATACAGGTTATAATATGCTTAAAATAAGATAAATGGAGTTTATGATGCAATCTACATTATTTCTAGGCCAATCTAGGTTAAAGTCAACTCTAAGTCAAACCTGGTCAACTATCTAGGTCAAACTAGGTCCAAGTCAACTCTCTATGGTCAATTACCTAGTTAACTAAGTCAACAAGTCGATATTGGTCAAACTGGTCTAAGAGTCCATGTCTAGGTATTGGTTAACTAGGATACAAGGCTATTCTTCTAATTCCTAACAATACCATAACATTACCTACATATCCTATAGCTCAAGCATGATATAACCAACCCAAAACTTATGCACAACACCCAAACCCATATGTCTATCCATATTGTCATCTATGGGGGTATAGAACTCTAGGCTTACAACACCACTGCCAGTTGCTACTCATCCTACCTCTTCCAATACCATATGCTAATCACATATAGGTATAAGTATCTACAACCTTATCCCAAACTACCTTAGCCCCAACTCACATAACCAATAACATAGAATAGGGTATCACATTACATAAGTATATACTACATATAGTTACACCAAGGGGACAAATGAATTAAGGCAGTTCTCAACTCAACCCAAATCATAATATAATGCATACATTAGAGCCTCATACATGTGTTCAGTCACATATATGCAACAGAACCTAAACAATGGAGAATGAGCTAACTAATGTAAGGATGGATTGCAAAGTCCTAGGCCTAAACAAGAGGTAGAGATTTGTGGATGTGAATGTGTGTGAGTGTAGGAGAACACCATGTTCTCAGATTCAGATTTCAGTCAATGTGTGTAGGGAGTGAGTGCTTGAGTGACAGTTCAATAGACTGGAAATCAGTGAAAGCATTTCAATTCAGTTGATAGTTAGGACCATATGGGTGTGGCAGTTAACCTCTACATTAGGGGTGTGTGTACTTGTATGTGTGGCAGGGCTTAGGATAGGGTGTGTGACAGAAATCAGTGTGATATATAGGAGTTTCAGTCATTACAAAGTGTGTGTCAAAGGTGCAGGAAAGAAAATCTGTGTGTATAAATGTGTGGAGGGTGTGTGAATAGTATGTATACAACCTAAGCTAGAGTGTTCCTGTGTTCTCAAAATTTAGATAGGAAAGTGTATGTGTGGGAAAATCAGGTAATGACAGTTTTATACCCACTGTGAACTCCCTTACCTATCCCAAC
Source organism: Iris pallida (assembly GCA_029216955.1). NCBI lineage: Eukaryota > Viridiplantae > Streptophyta > Magnoliopsida > Asparagales > Iridaceae > Iris > Iris pallida. The sequence continues at coordinate 10,567,721 of JANAVB010006993.1, read as the reverse complement.
ACAACCATAACCCCATTTAATTTCAGAAACCAGTAGACCTAAACTCAGTTGGGAATAGGAAATAAAACAAGTATTACAATGTTCATGAATCAATATGAAATGAAGCATCAATTCAGTTTTTTAAAAGGATGGCAATAAGTCTCAGAAAATGAAAAGAGTGTATAATGTGTCAATGTGGATAGGTAGATAGGATTTGAAAAATGCACATGAAACTGAGATTAAATCTCAAGCAATGTGGCAAACTCAGTCCCTTCATTCCATCTCCTACATATTTCTGAAAATCCAAATCAAGAAAATGGGAAAAAAATAGTGCAATCAATAACAGTTTTTTTTTTATGAAGTCCCCAACCCACACAAAAACCTAAATTCTCTAACATAACTATAATCCAATTAATTCAGTAACTAAATCAATATGTTGGAATTTATTTGGCAATTAACATCATTCATAACAGTAGGAAAAAGGGAAAAGTTCAGATTATTCAACAGTGGGAAGGAGCTGAACCCAGCAGTCCACATGCCCGTTCGAAAACTCATTTCCACAATGAAAACCTAATCTAACTTGCAAAAACTACTTAGTAGGAACTAATACACATGTTAGGGGATTAAACATGTCAATTAAACACTAATCATTCGGTTTAAAAAGGAAAGAAAAGTTCAGTTTTCGAAATACCTACATGGTATCAGTGAATAGCACAAACGACCCTTAAATTCGAAAGAAAACCAATAAATCAACAAGCAAGGTATGCAGTGGGTAGGTAAACATTACACAGGTCGTGGGGGATGTGTTCGTGTCCAGGAAACTGGACACGAACGTGTCCAAACAGAAATTAACACAGAAATGACTCAGTTCAGAAAAATCCTCGTGCTGAGGTGCAGAGTGAGCTAGGACATGACACGTTGCACGACACAAGTCGTGGTCATGCCCACGTGTCCACCTAGACTAGGAAGATGTGTCCAAGTGCCTGTCCCGTGTCCACGTGGTGTCTACGTGTCGATACGGGGCCGTATCAGTGGCTCAAAAATGCGTGTGTGCGTGTCAGGGCACTTCGATGCGAGCGCGAGAACTTCCTCGACTCGCAACCAAGTACTACGAAACTGGGTGAGGGTTGAGTCAGATATGGGACCCATCTCCTCACCAAATTCCACGTGTCCTGGTGGAGTGTCGTGTCATGTGTCAGCCCCAAAATACAGGGGAAGCGCACAGTGTGCACGAGCAGGCACGAGACAGTGCAGCCTCGATATCTTCGCGAACAGTCGACGAGGACTCGTGAAATTTCATGGGGGTGATGTCAGTGATTGCACACACGTGCCCACAAATTTTTGTGGCAAAAAGTGTCGTGTCCTACAGGAGTGTCGAGTAGCAGGGGACTGCACGGGGTCTGTGCTGTGTCCCGTGCGAACGGTACGTGTCCGATTTGGACACAAAAAACCCCTAAATTTGTGCTCAGACATATAAATATATAATCTACATATTAAGAGCTATCCAAATATATAATTTGTTTTGAAAAACAATAACATTCAATCCATTGAGGCATTTCGTCGAACACCTAACATACCATACGACACGTGTCCGATACGGACACCAAACGGACACGAAATTCACCCAAATTTCAGGGACACCTAGGGGACTCCTAGATCTAGCCCTACATGTAAAGAAAACTAAAATTTAAATCAATTTTAAAGGTTTTACCTATATGTTCAAAAAGCTTGGAAAAGCCTCAAATGGAGGATTCCTCCTTGCTATCCAAAAGCTCTCAAATTGTCCCAAGGCTGGGATTAAATTCACAATCAGAAAATAGGAGGAAATTAGGCTCTAATGCAAGAAACTAGAGTTAAAAAGGAATTGAAATGAGGAAGTTATGGATTGGGGAAGAAGGCTCTTTACCTCTTTCTTCAAACTTGTAAAAATTTAATAAAAGAGGCAAGAACAAGGAGGAGATTATTTATAGGAAAAGGGGAGCCCTAGTGGCTGGTTAAAAAGTGGAAAATTAGGGTTAGGGCTTAGTCTAATGGCTATGGGCCAAGTTGCACTAGTCATGGAACCAATTTCTAGGTCTCAAGCCTATGGACCAATTCACCAAATCCTCCTACTCCAAACTTGATCCTAAGTGTCCTAACTTGAGTTGACTTAAGTTAAACTAGGGTCCATACCATGTTAACTAGGTCACCAAGTCGAAGTCAAATCTAGGACAGTCTCTTAAGTCGCAGCTAGTCAAAAGTCAAAATCAATAATCACCAGTGCAATAAATCATAAAATAATTCAAAGAGGCCAAATGACCAAAATACCCCTAGGCTAAAAATGATAATTAATCATCCTAATGACATGGTTAGGCTCTAGGTCATGCAGTCTCTACGGTTTCACTAGCTGCACACCAAAATCACAAGTCATGACTTAAGGCAGTTAAAAATAATTAAAAATCACCAAAAATCATAATGTGAATCAAATATCAATAATTAATATTTATAATTACAAAAATTTCAAAATTACCCTCATCTGGAAAACTGGGTGTTACAATCAATCTATCATACATCATATATACATACCTATATAGTATCATTCATGTCCTCACTTATATACCACTGAACAATTTCAAATGAGCAATGCAACTAGGACAGGGATTGATACATGGATGTTCAAGACTGAACTAAATGGTTTGAACATGGTTCAAAGAGTTGGACATGTGGACAACCAATGAAATAGGGTTGTCATTTATGCAGTAGTCATGCAATATACAAAAGTATGGACTAGGCATGTTCTAAAGGGCCTAATATCAAACACAGGTCTTGACACAGTAAGCTAAACATTAAGGTCGGGCAGAACAAGATAATAGATTCTCTATAGGACCAAGACATGTTAGTGAGGGGTATAACTAAGATGGTTAGTTGCTCATAAGGCATGTCAAGAATGCCATCTAGAGAACCCCTTCTCCATATGATATGCTACTAAAGACCATCTACTGACAACCTACTAATGCTCAAGACTGAACCCAGGTTTAGAAATCTAAACCTAATTGCAATATAAGATAAACATGTAAAAAAAAGGCTGCCATATGGGAATGAAGTGGTGCACAAAACTGAACATGGACTTGAACATCCAAATATAGGACATCCAAGTGAAAGGGAGCAGAACAATAGACATGGAGTGGTCTGCACAACAAAATAAGATGAACAAGTTCTGAACCATGTCCAAGAATGGACTGCAGATCAATACATAACAAACACTTAAACCTAAATGTGACTGGACCAAATTGAGTAGGTGTAATATAAATGTAAGTGTGTGTCAACATCAGAACAAGTGCATACAATCAGGAAATATGAATGTGAGAGTGTCCAATGCAGTGTCAATGGTGAGTGTGTGAGTTGTGTGTGTTGCAGACAGTGTATGCAAGAGTGTCACAGGTGAATGTGTGAACAAGTGCCAAAATAGTGTGTATACGTGTGCATACAAATGTGTCCATTAAGTGTCATGTACCAGTGTCCTTCGAGTTCTTCTTTATCTCACAGTTACACGACCTGACATTCAATATGTCGTAACACTCTAAGACAATTTATGCAGGTTCTATAGTGCTCACTTAGACGCAGTTACTCGTATACTTTGTTTCTTAAAAGAATAAATTTGTAAGGGACTCTTATTATCTTTCATAAGCTCACTTCATTTTAAGGAATTCTCCAACTCATATTGGGCTGGTTGTCCAACTACACATCGTTCTACAACATAATATTTCGCAATATTGTGTTTTGGATGTTCTACTCTTGTAAGCTCTTTGTTCACAAAGCAAGATATAATGAATATAGAACAAGTATCGAGTTTATAACTCTTGTAATCTCTATACTTGAGTTACGAACTCGATACTTGTTATGTATTTTTTAATTATAGCTTGCTTTGTGAACAAAGAGTTTACAAGAGTTCTTTTTTCCAAAGAACAACTTTACCTACTTTCAAAAATGTGTTCTGAGCCATCCGTTCTCACACTTGTTTCTTTTTTGGAATTACAAATCATATATGAATTATATATTGAGTGTCAATCTTTGCAGAATTATCTTAAAATGGATATGAATTACTATCTGTGGAACTGTTTGTGGATGTACAATCGTCATCCTGATGACATGTGTGGTGTGCGAGATAAATTTATACAGGGTGTGCAACAGTTCCTGCAATTGAAGAGCCTACAGCGGGGTACAAGTGTGATGGATTTGGCCGCGCTCACAACTGGATGAAGAGGAGTATATTCTGGGACCTGCCATATTGGAGTGACCATCTGTTCAGACATTACCTGGATGTCATCAATATCGAGAAGAATGTCTTTGATAATATAATAAATACTATGATGGACGTAAAGGGGAAGATGAAAGACAATCCCAAGGCCAGGTTAAACTTAGAAGAAATATGCAGACGTCCAGAGTTACATTTGATAAAGGAAGGCAGTAGAAAGTACAAGCAGCCCAAGGCCATTTTCTCACTGGATAAGGAGGACAATAGTAGATGTTGTAGGTGGATCCAGGGCCTAAAATTTCTAGACGGGTATGTATCGAATTTGAGAAGATGTGTTGACCCGAAGGAGAATAAACTACAGGGTATGAATAGCCACGACTGTCACATTTTTATAGAGAGGTTAATTCCGATTGCATTTTGGGAATTCTTATCCCAAGTCGTTGGGATCCACTGACAGAGCTTAGCATATTCTTCAGAGATCTTTGTTCTACTAGGTTGCTCGTCGATCGGCTTGAAAAGTAGGAGAAGGATATTACAGTAACATTGTGCAAGCTTGAGAGGGTGTTCCCTCCTGGATTCTTTGATTCTATGGAGCATTTGCCAATTCATCTTTCCTATAAGACACGTATTGGTGGGTCCGTCGATTATCGGTGGATGTACCTGTTCGAGTGCCATCTAAACCACCTGAAGAAGAAGGTACAACATAAGGCACGGGTCGAGGGTTCTATTTGTGAAGCCTACGTCCTTGAGGAGAGTACAAACTTTTGTTCAATGTATTTCAAGCCTTATATTGCAAATAGAACAAGAGCTTCGAGGAACGACGATGGAGATATAGAATATAATAATGCATTATTAAAAGTCTTCGATGCTCTTGGAAAGCCTTCTGGAAAACTGAAAAAGAGATATTTGAATGATGAGGAACTAAGGGCTGTCCAGTTATATATATTACTCAACTGCGAGGAGGATGAAGTGGAAAAGCTAGAATGGTAAGTGAAAATCTTAACGTTCAAGAAAACTATTTGTTGATTAGGTTATTATAATTTAACTATTTGATCGATATTTATTAGTTTTCAGCAAATTTAATGATGAGGTAAGGTCAAATAGACCATATATTGCAGATGAAAAAGTAAAAGAAGAAATGAGACTTCATTTGCCGTCTTGGTTGAATGCATATTTAAGAAGCTAGTTAGAATCTTCCTCCATTTGTATTTACACAAGAAATAACTTAATATTGAACTTAATTTCGTATCTTCTCGTGTTTAGGTCGATCGTCCGGACGTCACCCGTGAGAATGAATCTATTAGAACTCTTGCCATGACGCCAATTTATGCCGTCAAAATATGGTCAAGCTATTGTGTGAATGGGTTTAAGTTCAAGTCAACAAATGTTCCCATCAGAGATAGCTTCCTGGATCTTGATTCCACAAAAAATAGTTGCTTGCATATCAAATCTACAAACTATAAAGATGTCACTCCAGGCAATAATTTCTTTGGCGTCTTATGGGAGATGTAGAATTGACGTACAATTATGGCACAGAGCCTGCTAAGATCGTGTTGTTCAAAGTTGATTGGTTCGATCCGACACAAGATCAAGGATGGAAAATTGACAAGCATGGTCTTGTGGATAATAACCACCGTCGTCGATACCAAGGATACAAACCATTTATCCTAGCAAGTCAAGCTCAACTTGTATATTTTATAACATATCCTAGACGGGAAATAACGAGGTACAACTAGTGGGCAGTATGCAAGATTAAAGCCAGAAATACCTACGATGTCGACGAAGTGGCTTATCAGGAGGACGAGCTGCCTCTTGTACCAAATACAGTTGATGTCGACTCAACAGAAGTTCCCCATTTCATGTCTACTTGTGTAGAAGAGGTACAAGTATCTGAAAGGAAAGACGAAGGAGATGCTAGTGAAGATAAGGAGGAAGAGGATGAAGAGGAGAAGGCAAACGAAAAAGATGAATTATCAGAGGATGATTAAGAAACTGTGATTTCAATGTATTCATATTTTTGTAATCTTAAATTATGAACTGTGATCATTTCTATTAGTATTCGGATTTTTTTAAACTTAAATTATGAACTCTAATATATGCAGATATTTCTAAACTGTCATTGTATTTATTTATATTTTAATTATATATTATTATCATATGGCAGGACGACGCAGAGGCATAGCTGGACGACGCGAAGATAGATCAGGATGAGCCGTGTCCTTAGGTGGGCAGAGAGCTCCGTTACCAGAGGATGGCTCCGGACCATCGTCTGATCCGAGCACTCTATTGTACCATACGATCGCAGGTCCGGGTGGCAGTACACCTGGGACGAGCAGTTCTAGGCTTGCTGATACTCCTTCCCCTAACCTTCCTACGCTGATGGCAGCATGGAGGGTAGGGAGGTAAAGGAGGTAGACCCTACTCCCGCCCGTACGGACCCATACCAGAGCGACCCTCCATGCGCACCTCAAGACGAGACGAGGATGGAGATTTGGGCCGACGGTCCTACGAAGTAAGTTACATATATATATATATATATATATATATAATATATTATATATATATATATACTATATTTGTTTATATATATATATTTTTTTTTGTTTTTTTTTTTTTTT